>VZZY01024889.1:40094-51137 GCA_013400335.1 Eurystomus gularis | reverse complement strand
GGGGTTGCGGTGTCCCGGGGGGTGCGGTGTCCCGGGGGTTGCGGTGTCCCGGGGGTGCGGTGTCCGGGGGTGCAGCGCTCCGCAGACCTTTCCTTGCCGGCGAGAAGGCGGGTGCGGGGTGTCTGGCCTCCTGCCATCCCCGCGGCCGAGGACTCGCTGGGGGGGCCACCCTCAGCCCCCGCCCCGGCGCTGCTGATTGGCATCTCCCGGTTAGCTGCCGTAATCTTCTAATCTTGGCTAACCGCCGTTTAATCAACCTCTGCCTCGTTGCCTGCTAATCCCCCCCCCCGCCATTGCTGCAGCGGGAGCGCGGGACTGGGGGTCCCCGCCGGCTGCCCTCCCCGCTGGGTGCCAGCGGGGCTCAGCCTTGCCCTGGGCCGTGGTGGGGGCCAGCAGGTCCCTTCACCTTCTCCCCAGCTCCAGCTGCACTGGCTGCCCGAGCAGCCCAGCCCTGCAGATGGTGGGTAGATGGTGGCTGGGCGTGAGGGTGGAATTGCCAAGGAAATCACAGAATCATAGGATGGTTTGGGCTGGAAGGGACCCTAGAGATCATCTAATCCAACCTCCCTGCCACAGGCAGGGACACCTCCCAACTAGACCAGGCTGCTCAAGGCCTCGTCCAACCTGGCCTTGAACACCTCCAGGGAGGGGGCATCCACAATCTCTCCGGGCCATCTATTCCAGAGTCTCGCCACCCTTGTACTGCAGAACTTCTTCCTAAGATTTAGTCTAAAATGCTCTTTTAGCTTCCGGCAGCCTCTAAGCGCTCTGCGGAGCGGCTCGCTGGCTGGGCAGGGCCAGGCCTGGGTGCTGGCAGTGCAGCCCAGCCCTGCAGCAGGATGCTGGGGCAGGGGACGGTTAGCCTACACGCGCTCTTAATTAGGCTGCCTTGTAATCTGAAATAATCAAATTAGAAAGAAACCACTAATCAGCTCTGATCTCATCGTGTGTCACAGAGCCTAACTCCTGCCGATAGCGGGGCTGCCACCAGCGTGCTGTGGGAAGGGGCTGCTGTGGGGGAGCGGGCAGGAGGGCACCGCATCCTGCCTGCGCCGTGCCGATGGTGCTGCGGCAGGAGCTACCGAGCAGGGAGCAAAGCTGTGCCCCCAGCCCCGTGCCAGGCGCGCTGGCAGCGCTGTGTGGGGCTATGCACCACAAACACCCCAGCTGCCGGGGCCCGGGCACCCCAGCCCATCGCGCGCTGCATGACCTTCATTTAATCTAGTTAATGCCTAGAGCCTGCTCTGCAATCAGGCCGTATCAAACCTCCCCCTCCCCCAGAGTTAATAAACGGAAGGGAGATGAGAGGGGAAAATAACCAAAGATTAAACATTAATCCCCCCAGGGGTGGGCGGGAGGGGACCTGTCGCCTTTGGGCTCTCACTGTGCTGCCCGGATCTGCAGGGCTGGGAAGATGCCCCTCACTAGGCTCCTGAGGATGTCCCGGCTGCTCCTGGCTCTGTGGAGGGCCAGGATTGGATCCAGCTTTTAAGTAGGAGGGGGACAACAGCATCCCCCCCTGCCCTGTGTGAGGCTGTGCCCATGGGCAGGGCGCTGGGGGTGCTGGCGGGCAGTGCCAAAGGAAGGTCCCCCAGACCAGCTCAGAATCCCTCTTTATTATTTAAATCCGTTATGTACAACGACCAAAAATAAAAAAAATGCTTTTAAATTCTCTGCCATATGAAAACTACAAGCTCTGTACATTGACTGCCGTGAGTGCAAGAGTGAAGGATCATGGTCTTTGGTGGCTAGACTTGCGCCCACGCACGCCACAGAGACTTGCGCGCCCACGGCCGGCACCCCAGCCCCTCCAGCCGCCCCTCTTGCCTCCTCGCCAGGACCGGGCACCGGGGCCACGATCTGACACAGCTCACGGCAGGGTCCCGCCATGATGGTGCCTGGAGCAGAGGGTGTCTCTGGCTCCTGGCACAGGGCTGTGGTGTGGGGAGGGGGCACGGGCGGCACAGCCAGCAGAAGTGGAGCCGAGCTCGGTGCCATCCCGGCTGGCCCATGTGCTCTGTGGGGGACACCTAGGATGACTGCTAAAACATCTACGTCACACAGTGTAAACACAGCCTGGGATCGTCTGACTACGCGGCCCAGCTGCAGACCCCTTCCTGAGGGGCTGCCGGGGAGACACTGACCATGGGGATGGAGCGGGAGGTGGGAGTGGGCAGTGAAGGGAACCTGAAGTCCATGAAAAAAAGGCAGTGCTGGACATCCCCTCTGATGGACCTGCTGACAGGATTCCTGCCAGGCTGCTGTGCCCCGCTGGCTGGGCTCTTTGACGTCCCAAAACACAAGAGGGGAGAACTGAAGACCTCACTTCAAGAAGTATCGTGTGGAACAAGACCCTTACCTGCTGCACTGGGGGTCTGGGTGGGCCCTGCTTGGCAGCAGCTAAGCCCCAGAGCACGTCTACAAGCCATGGTTCCTGACTCCAGCAGTGGGAAGCAGCTTGCGCAGCGCGGCAGGGTCGGGAGGGGACACTACTCTAACCAGGACTGGTAACATGGTTGGCCCAAAGCGACACTGTAAGCAGAGCTCAGCTGCTCGGCAGAGCCACAACTCGAACACACATTGCTGACTACTGGCTCTGGCGGGGCGATGTGGGTTGGCCGAAGGGGACGCCGGGCTCCTGCCCTCCCTCCTGGAGACCCAGGAGGCCGAGGGGAGGCAGCCCCATGGCCCCGCGCGTCACCCAGGCGCTGCCCAGGGTTGGCATCACTTTGTGACACCCTTTCGCTCGCTGCTGACTGGCACCTCCAGGCAGTCTGGAAACGAGACCACCCCGCAGGGCAGCAGGGGCGGCAGAGCCCTGGCTCTGAGCATCCTCCTGGGAGCCGCAGGCAGCTGGGTCCCGCCCAGGCTGACCTTTGCCAGAGCATGGCGAGGGTCCAGGCCACAGTGCCCAAGTGTGGGGACAGAGTCCTGCCCAGTGGCACATCAATGCATCGGAGACCCAGCACCTCTGGGCAGGATGCTCCTCCAAGCTGGGGAGAAGCACCTGGGGGCTGCTCAGTGGGAGACCAGCTGCCCCCGGCTCCACTGCTTGGCACTCATCACACCAGGGGGACCCTGCCCGGGACCCCCAGGTCCTGGCACCATGCCCTGAGGGACCTGCCAGGGCCTCAGGGAGGGGGAACCTGGCCCCTGCTGCCCCTGGTACCTGTGCTCTGTCTGCCTGGGGAGACCCCACCATGGGCTCCAGCCCCTCGCTCTGCTCTTGGCAGTGTGCCCTGGGGGAGCTGCCTCTCCCTTCTCTCCCAAAAAGCAAAGGCGCTGGGCAGAGTTTTCTGGGGATCAAGGAGGGTGTGCTGCAACAGAGGACAAACCGGAGGAGCTGCCAGCAGTGGCCTGGCCCCAAGGAGAGGCCATGGGGCACGAAGGCAGCGCACGGTGGGGCCCAGCCCCCCAGGAGCAGTTGCAGGGAGCCGGGCTCCCCAGGGAGGCTGGGTGAGGGCTCTGACCCATCCTGTTGCCTCTAAGAGGAGGGCAGGACTCAGGACAGATGGTGATGGACAAGGAGGGGAGAGCCCAGGCAGTGTCCCCACCTTGGGGCAGTCAGCAGAGCCCCCTCCTCATCCAGCTAGGCCAGCTCTGAGGCTGCCCCATGCCCATCCCCACCGTGCCGCCATGCCCAGAGCAGCCAGCCCATGGCCCCTCGTGCTGCCTCTCACCTCATCTTCCTCCGACACAGCCGGGGCTAGGGCCCTTCGCCAGGTGCTCTGCCTCTGCCGCCCGGTCCCTCCTGCCCGTGCGCGGGTGCCACCGCAGAC
The DNA here is from genome assembly GCA_013400335.1 of Eurystomus gularis. Classification (NCBI taxonomy): domain Eukaryota; kingdom Metazoa; phylum Chordata; class Aves; order Coraciiformes; family Coraciidae; genus Eurystomus; species Eurystomus gularis. The sequence goes on along the minus strand of VZZY01024889.1, from coordinate 47,358 downwards.
TCACATGTTGGACGGGAGTTTGGGCTTCCCTGTTTCCACCTCGGGGCTGAAGGCCACGGAGCCCTTGCGGGAGGGACCTGGTGCCTGCCTGGACGCGGAGCCTGGGGACTGCGGGGTGGATGCTCCTGCCACGGAGCGGCTGGGTTGAGCCAGCGATCCTGAAGGCATCTGCTGCGAGTGTGCTGGCTGGCCTGGGACCGCCGGACATGGCTTGGTGAGGAGTCCAGCTACCGAGGGAGAGGATCTGCGGGCCAGGTTCCCCGCAGATTTCCTGCCCTGCTGCAAGGAGCTCCCGTCGGCTTGCTGGGCCACTTTATTGGGAAGGGAGGGCTGGGAGGCCGAGAGGAGCCGGACGTCCTGGGTGAGCCGCCCCACCGGCAAGCCCTGGATGCTCCTGTGCTTCACCAGCTGCTGGGGCTGCATCAGAAGAGAGATGTGGGAGCCAGTGGCTCGGGACAGGCTGTAGTGGAGTGTTCTCCCAGCTGGCAGCGCCTGCTCCGAGCTGGGGGACGGAGCCCCTGCCGCCTGCTGCAGCAGTGAGGTGGAGACCGATGTACCGCGGGACTTGGAGAGCTGGGGCTGGGAGCTGGCTGGGGGCTGCTTGGCCACCGCCGGCAGCTCCCCTTTCTGCACCGTGCGTGGCAGGGGCTGCACCCCGTGGCTCGGTCTCTGGCCCCCACTCTCCAGGGGCGCCTGGGACTGGACCATGGGGGAGGAAGGCGAACCGGCAGCGGGCGTCTGGAGGTGGGACTGTGCCCCCGACGGAGAGCTGACGGAGGAGGGTCGGGAGCCCCCCAGGCTGGGCTGGGACCTGCGCACCTGCTTGGTGAGCAGGGTGGCCTCAGGTGAGAGCGGGCTGGAGATGGAGGAGGGCGGCAGGAAGATGTGGGCCTGCAGGCTGTGCTGGTGAGTCAAGGCAATGGCCACGTTGGTGGTGGCGGCAGCTGTCTGCAGGGGAGCGTGCACCAGCGGCTCCCAGATCACCGGCTTGCCGCTCAGCTCCCGGCCCATCGCCATCTGCTGCAGGTCCTGGATGTTGTGGGCCATGTCCTGGTCGTGCTTCACGATCTGCTGGATCATCTCATTGTTCATGGGCCCTGAGCTGTGCTCAGCTCGCTTGCGGAGCAAGATGGAATTCTTCTTCCCTGGGTGGGAGGCAGCAATGTCACCAATCCTGGGAGCACTGGCTTCCAGGGACACCGTGGAGGGCAGAGTGGCAGTGGGGAGGGGACGGTAAAACCTCACTGGTGTGCCAAAGGGAAGAAAGACTCTGGGGAGGGTCCGGGCTGGGGCAGAGGGAGAAGCAGGGACAAAACAGGGGAGTCCTGGCCCCAAAGGTTCTGGGGTGGGGTCTTGCTTGTCCTCCACAGGCAACAGGAGGTGAGGACAAGCAGCTGGCAATGCCCGACAGTACAAATATGTGTGTGGGGTGACAGACCCCCAGGAAGCCTGTCATACAGCATGGCCTGGATCTTGCCTGGGAGAAGGACCCTGGAGGCAGGCTCCTTCCCCATGCTCCCCCTCATCCTCATTGCTGGCCACCCATGGGGCGGGGGTGCCACAATCCATGGCGTCTGTGATGCCATCCCCCATGGGGTCCGTGATGCCATCACCCACAGGGCTGGGGTGCTGGAGCCCCTGGGAGCAGGCACAGAGGTGGCCATGCTGAGCCCAGGGGCTGTTCCTCACCTATGCGGTCCAGCCGGTCCATGGCCACTGTCTCGAAGGCCCTGCGCATCATGGGATACTCCTCCAGCACCTCGTTGAAATTATCCACCGACAGGGAGTACAGGCGGCAGTAGGTGTCAGCTCGCACACTGGCCGTTCGCCTGCCTCGTGTCAGCAGGCAGATTTCTGCAGGGAGACAGTTCTGGGCATCAGGATGATGCAGCCATCCATCCCCTTCCCAACAGCCTCCCCAGATAACGGCTGCCAGAGCACGGGCAGGACTGCTCGACACTCCCACACCCTGCACAGAAACAGCATGACTCAGGAGGAGGGGCAGAGCAGGGAGTCCAGACCATCCACGGCCATGCTCTCAGCCAGGCACAGCCTTGTCCTCCCTCTCAAGGCCATGGAGACATCCCTGGGCACAGCTGGCCCGTTTCTCTCCCAAACCTGTGCTTGTAGCCTATAAACTGGCTCAGACACTCTGCTCTAAACCCCTGTCCTCTCCAGCCAGAGGTGGGGTGGATGGATGCCCCCTCCGCCCAAGCCAGCCAGAATTCAAAGCTCTGGCTGCTGGTCTCTCTGACTCACTCTGCTGGACAAGGTATCCCATAAGAGCAGAGGTGATGGACTTCTGAGCCCCAGAGCCTGCTGGATGCCAAGCCTTTGGCACTGGGCAAGAGGGGATGGGCAGAGGATGCAGCAGGCAGAAACATCAGGGATGGCCCAGGTCCTGCCCCCCAGCAGCTCTCACTCCCCTCAGCTCTCCAGGTCCTCCAGCTCAGCCTCACCCCCAAAGTAGGAGCCATCAGACAGCTTTGTCTCCTTGTTGCCCTTGGTGAGGATGCTGACCACCCCGTGCTGGATGAAGTACATCTTTTTGCCCACAGTGCCCTCGCGGATGATGAAGTCCCCGGGCTGAAAGACCTCGAAGCGCAGCTTGGTCAACATGGCTGTCACAAAGTTGGGGTCTGCGTTGGCAAACAGTGGCATGTTGGCCACCAGGTTGCGGCAGTTAAAGTTGATGATCTCCTGTGGGGTGATGAGCAGGTCAGCAGAGACATCACCAAGCCTGACCCCAGTAAGCACTGGCCCCTCTCCCACAGGTCCCCAGCGCTGGTGACTGCCCTGCCCATACCTCTTTGAGTGGCTCACTGAGCTCCCCCAGGATGTTCTCCTCGTCAAACATCTTGCCCTGGTAGCGGTGCTCGTAGTACTCATGGATCCGCTGGCGCGTGTCCCCAGGCAGCTTGTGGAATGACATGTACTGCTCCACTTGCTTGTACTGTGGGGACAAGGCAGAGCCACATGGGGCTGTGCTGAAACAAGCTGCACTGTGCCAAAGGCCGCTGGCACGGCCGGCCAACGTCCTCCCTCTCCTCGGCAGTGAGAAGCAGCTGCTACCAGAGCTGGGATCCAGGTACCCCTGCTCCAGGGCTCTGTCCCAGAGGCCACCTCCCGGGCAGAGGACAGGACCCCTGTGCACTTAGGATGCAGAGGGTCCCAGGGCAGAGGCCAGGACGGGGCCTCACTAACCCAAACATCATGAATGGGGCGTCTCTATCAAAATGGGCAGCCTGATCCCCCCTCCCACCCAGCCAGGGGAGTGGCAAGGTCAGAGATAAGGGCAGGAACCTGCAAGGCCAGGCAGCCTGCGCTGAGCCAGTTCTGGAGCTGGACCCCCCCTGTGCCAGAGCATCTCCCCACAGTACTCAGGTTCTCACTCCCCCACCCCGCTGACCTTCTCCTGGTACTGGCGCCGGGAGGAGTCCAGCGACTGGATGAGGGCGGTGGCGTGGCCTATGAACATGGCGTAGCAGGTGGCCCCCACAATCATGCTCAGCATCGTCAGCCAGACGTCGGTCATGCCCTCAGGCGCTTGCTGGCCGTAGCCGATGCAGAGCATGTGGCTCATGGCTTTGAACAGGGCGTGCGAGTACTGCTTCCCCCAGGAGTCGTTCTGCAGACGAGGGAACAGCGGCGCTGGGGGGTCGGTCGGAAAGAGCTGTGGGGCTGAACCCTCCAGTCCCCCCTCCTCGAGCCAGGGAGTCCAGAGCCCCAGCAAGAAAAAGGTTTCTAATGTGTCCAAGCCCAAAGGGCAGAGCTCTGCTCCAGAAGGCGTTGGGGACTGTGCGAAGCCCTGAGCCTGCACCAGCCGCTGCTCTGGGGAGGAGGCAGGAGCCCCACATGCCCTGGTTCCCTCCTGGCCGGGCACAAGGGATTCCTCTTGGCTCAGCAGCAGCCAAGGTGGGCTGAGGAGGGAAGGAGATGCAGAGATGCTCTCTGCTGCATCTCACTGCTGTTGCAGGGCTGTGGTCAGAGAGACACTGCTCCGCAGCATGTGGATCCAGGCAGCTCCAGACTTACAGTATGAGATGTGTAACCAAATCCTCTCCTCCCCCTGGTAGATGCACAGCCAGTATCGGCCCTGCCCAGGGCACTCACCACCATGTGGTTGATGGAGACCCAGCAGTCCTCAGGGAAGTCTTGCAGCATGGGCACCAGGAACTGGAGGCAGCCATCCCAGTGACACAGCAGCAGCATCATGCCGATGAGGTTGAAGATCCTCACCACGGCACTGGCCAGGTCATATGTCATATGGAAGATCTGGGGAAGAGGCAGGAGTGGAGCTACAGAGAAACTCTCATCCCAAAACAGCTGCACCCAACGGCCATGGATCCCTGACCTGGCCCAAGACGCTGACCAGGGGCCTTGGACCCCCCAAAGGGTTCTCACCTCCTCCCACTGATGGATGTAGCGGATGAGGCGTGAGAGGCGCAGCAGGCGCAGCAGGCTGAGGATCTTGGTGAAGCGGACAATGCGCAAGGCCCGGGCTGTCTTGTAGACATCAGAATCCACCTGGGTCTCCAGGTCAACGATGAGGAAGATGTAGTCAACCGGGATGGAGGAGATGAAGTCGACCAGGAACCAACTCTTCAAGTACTTCATTTTGATGGTGTGAGGGTCAAGGATGATCTCTGTGTTGTCCTCCACCACAATGCCTGTCCGGAAGTTCAGTACCAGGTCAGCCAAGAAGAAAGTGTCCGAAAGCACGTTGAAAACGATCCAGGGAGGGGTGTTCTCATCCTTGAAGAAGGTGATGCCCACAGGCAGGATGATCAAATTCCCCACCATCAGGAGCAGCATGATGAGGTCCCAGTAAAACCTGCAGGGAAGAAGCGAGGGGGTAGAGTAGGGCAGGGAGCAATGGGGAGAGACAGGACACAGACGGTTAGAAAGCAAACCCAGGTTCAAAGTTAGAGACTCCAACACATTCTGGAGAGACAGGCACCCAGGACACACGCACACGTGCCTGCCCACGCATGTGACCAAGACCCTGCTGCTTGGCTGGGACAAGCCAAGCGTATACATGAGGATATGTGTGCAGAGAGGAGCAATTCTACACCAGCTCTCGGGGTGGAGCAGGGCCAAGGGTCTGGGGAGCAAACGTCACCCTGTATGGGTAGGAAGGGAGGGCTGCAGCTCAAGGAGCTTGGCTGTCGCTCCTCCCTCTCCTCATGGAATGACAGTGCGTGCACACAGATGCCTCCGCCCCAAACTTGACATCTGCCCTGTGGAAACCTCAGGGAGGACATGGGCTTTGCTCCCTGGAGCTCCCTGTCATCCGCCAGCTCCCTGCCACCGCCCAGGCTGGCTTAGCAGGATTTAGAATAAGCTTTGCTGGTTATGCAAACCGAGCGCCGAGCTCCTGGGGCGGCCGAGGGTCTCAGGGACCAGGGAGGCGTCGGGATTGTAGCATGGGTGAGCCAGGCAGCAGCCAAGCAAAGACAGACAAGAGCCATCGCCACCTGGAAGGCTGGAGGAACATGCCTAACCTCAAAGGGGCTGCTCGCGAGCACTGGGCAGGAGCTACACAGCCCTGGGCCTGCAGGATCTCCTGATCCACCTCCTTTCTCTGAGAGTGGAACAGCTCAGAGGCTTCGGAGGAAAAGCCAAGAGACACCGGGGCAGCAGTTGATCAGCGTTTGGTTATGCCATGAAATTTAGCATCTCCATTCACATGCAAACGTGGCTGGGGTGTTTTCATTCTCCACACAAACCATGTAATGCCTTTCTTCATGAGGCTTGTGACAGCTCCTGTGACAGCTTGGTGGACTCCCAGGCTCCCCGCTCAAAGCCTTTACAGGTGCCTGGAAAAGCAAGTCCAGCTCCCACCTTTGGGTGCTCCCGTTAGCCCCAGCCCCGCTTGTGGGTATAGAGCTGAATCTCCAAAGGTGACCTCAGGACAACACTTAGTGTCTCGTGGATCCAAACGGGAATTTGATGTGACAAGGACCCTGCAGCTGCTTCGTACCCTGTGTCCTCAGTAGGACACAGGCACTGCCCAGGCTTTCTGCAGGTGGCTGGGAAGAGGAGGGAGAAGTCAAGGCACCATGTGAGGCTCCTTAGGGGAGCTCCCCCAGGGCTCCAATTTGTTCAAGGAGCCTCACGCAAATTAACACCTTGTTGCTCACGGCCGAGGTTTGCTGGGGCAGGCAAGGAGCTGCTGGCCAAGGCAGAAGGGGCCTGACCTGGCCGAGCAATTGCCTCCTGCACCCCCACGCTGAGCCCCAAGGAACGCCGTGCACCAAGTGGGGAAGCTGCCTGCTCCCCGCGGCTGCCGGAACCTGCGGCGAGCTCCAGTCAGATTTAGGCATAAGCTCTTTAGGGCAGGCCCCGTCCTTTGTGTCAGGCTGAGCGCGCGGGGCCCTGAGCTCAATGCCCTTTATGTATCCCCGTAATGTGATCAACACCGGCGTGACCCCGCCAGCTGTCCGCCAGCCAGCTCACTGCGTGTCACCTTCAGTGCAGGGCATCGGTGGCACAAGCAGCTCCTGCCAGGCTCAGGCACACGAACTTTGGGGGGGCTTCTCTGGAAAACGGGCTCTGAGGGCTCACAGCCCCCGGCTGGAGCAGCACAGGGGAGCCGGTGTGTGCGGGAGGCCAGGGCCCGGCGGCGAGGGGAGCTGGCTACGGGTGCCAGGGACCTGCGGCGGGTGCCAGCCCCACTCAGGGGGGCTTCGCCAGGCTGGGGGAGTCCCCTGGGGACAGCTGGCTGCGGGAGATGACAGCCTGGCAGCTTCATCCCCCGAGCAGAAAGCCCACCCTGTATGACTCAACATCCCCGTGACACCCCGTTACTCCCACATCATCCGTCCCTGTGATCCCGGTGACACCGTGGGCCAGGCCCGGCTCCTCGCCAGGCTCCGCGGGCAGCCTGTGGGGCCCGTGTCCCCGGGGGGACGGCGCAGCTCCCCACCGGCCACAGACATCAAACCAGCACGGAGCAGGGCGGGGAGGACGAGGAGGCAAAGCGGGGCAGCCCTTGGNGACTCAACATCCCCGTGACCCCCCGTTACTCCCACATCATCCGTCCCTGTGATCCCGGTGACACCGTGGGCCAGGCCCGGCTCCTCGCCAGGCTCCGCGGGCAGCCTGTGGGGCCCGTGTCCCCGGGGGGACGGCGCAGCTCCCCACCGGCCACAGACATCAAACCAGCACGGAGCAGGGCGGGGAGGACGAGGAGGCAAAGCGGGGCAGCCCTTGGCCGGCACGCCCGGAGCAGGGTCCGCGGCTCGGCAGGTGCCCCGGGGGT
>VZZY01024889.1:0-20302 GCA_013400335.1 Eurystomus gularis | reverse complement strand
CTGCCCCCCACCCGCCCGTGCTCCCCAGGCGCCCGCCCCTGCAGCCCCAAGTTCTTCGGCCGCGATGCCATGGTGTGCGTCTGCAACGCCACGTACTGCGACACGCTGGACCCCGTGGTCCTGCCGGCCCCGGGCACCTACGTCAAGTACGAGAGCAGCAAGGCCGGCAAGCGGCTGGAGCGCAGCGAGGGGAGCTTCCAGCGCAGCCTGCACGCCCCAGGTACCCACTGCGGCCGGCGGGGATGGGCCGGGCCCTGCCTGCGCCCCGCGGTCACCCTGGCCTCCCTCCCTGCAGATCTTGTCTTGACCGTGGACACGACGCAGCGGTACCAGCACGTGAAGGGTTTCGGTGGGTCCCTCACTGACGCGGCTGCTCTGAACATCTTTTCCCTGCCGGAAGCAGCCCAGGATCACCTCCTGCGCTCGTATTTCTCCGAGGAAGGTGAGAAGAACACTGGGGGAGGTGGGAGCGATGGTGACAGAGACCTGCAGGCCTTTGGGCGCCGGTGGGGCTTGTAGAGCCTCTGTCCCCCTGCCCACCTCTGCCCGTCACACCCCACTGTGCCTGGCAGGGCTGGAGTACAACCTTGTCCGGCTCCCCATGGCTAGCTGCGACTTCTCTCTCCACGCCTACACCTATGACGATGTTCCCTTTGACTATGAGCTCACGCACTTCAGCCTGCGAGATGAGGACACAAAGCTGAAGGTGAGCGGTGGGAGGCAGCGCGGTGGGATGTGGCGGGAGCGCAGGGGCTCGGCTCAGACGGTCCCTCTGCCCTGTCCTGCAGATCCCCCTCCTGCACAGAGCCTTGGCCATGAGCAAGCGGCCGCTGTCACTGTACGCCAGCCCCTGGACCTCCCCAACGTGGATGAAGACCAGCGAGTCCTATGTGGGGAAGGGAACGCTGAAGGGGCAGGCAGGGGACAAGTACCATAAGACCTGGGCCAACTACTTTGTACGGTAAGGAGCTTATGGGTGAGAGGAGCAGGGGAATACCCAGGGGATCCTCAGTGGTGGTGCTGGGAAGACCCCACGGCTCACTCCTCTGCCTTGCGGCCAGGTTCCTGGACGAATACGCCAAGTACAACCTGACCTTCTGGGCTGTGACAGCGGAGAACGAGCCCACGGCCGGGCTGATCAACAACTACCCCTTCCAGTGCCTGGGCTTCACGGCCGAGCAGCAGCGGGACTTCATCGCACGGGACCTGGGCCCTGCGCTGGCCAACAGCTCCCACCGCCACGTCCAGCTCATCATCCTGGACGACAACCGGCTTCACCTCCCACGCTGGGCCAAAGTAGTGAGTGCAGCATGGGGTCCACCAGCACGGCGAGCCGGGGCAGAGCACAGTCCCGCTGGCGCAGCACATCCCCGCGGAGGGCTCGGCTGCTGTGTCCTGCAGCGCAAGGGCTGTGACACTGGCTCTCTACCCTGTGGGACCTGGTGGTGACCGACTTTTCTCCCTGCCAGGTCCTGGAAGATGAAGAGGCAGCTCGCTACGTCCATGGCATTGGCATCCACTGGTACCTGGACTTCATCGGTCCCATACAGGACACAGTGGTGCCCACTCATGAGCTCTTCCCCGACTACTTCATCCTGGCCACGGAGGCAAGCATTGGGGCCCATTTCTGGGAGAGGGACGTGATCCTGGGCTGCTGGGACCGGGGCAACCAGTACAGCCACAGCATCTTGACGGTGAGGCCCTCATGTCACCCTGCGCGGCTGGCCCTGGAGAGGGCTGCTGGCGTGTTCCCTCTCCTGTCGGCACCCTGCTCCTTGGGCAGATGTCTGGGCTGTCCTGTTGTAGAACCTGAACCACTTTGTGGCTGGCTGGACTGACTGGAACCTGGCCCTGGACCTGGAGGGAGGGCCCAACTGGGTCAAGAACTACGTGGACAGCCCTGTCATTGTGGACAGCAGCAAGGACGTCTTCTACAAGCAGCCCATGTTCTACCACATGGGGCACTTCAGGTGCGTTGGGGCCCTCCAACACGCTCTCAGCTGCCCAGACTCTAGCTTTGTGGCTGCAGTAGCAGCTGGTTGGGAGGGGAGCAGGGCAGCTTTGTCAGGGGAGGGGCTCTTCTGGGGTCTGACACTCTTCCTGGGGTCGCTTCTTGCGTGTGCCTGTGCAGTAAGTTCATCCCTGAGGGCTCTCAGCGTGTGGGGCTTGTTGCCTCCAAAACGTCCAAGAAGATGGACCTGGAGTACACGGCTTTCCTGCGCCCTGACGGTGCCCTCGTGGTGGTGGTTCTGAACCGGTGAGCACTGCAGCCTGGCCCACAAGCGTGGGGACCTTGTCCTGCTGGGCTGTGCCTGTGCCTGCGGCTTGTCCTGCTGGGCCTCGTGCACTGCCAGTGCGCGAAGCTGCTGCAGGTCTGACCCTGCTGCTTCTCGCTCTCCAGGTCCCTGCAGAACATCAGCTTTGGGCTGGCTGATACAGTTGGTCTCACTGTAGCCATGGCTCCAGCCAACTCCATCCAGACCTACCTGTGGCAGCGGCAGTGACGGGGCTGGGACAGCCATGGCTGGACAGGGGCCAGACTGGGCCAGGCCCGGAGAGCAGCTCCCGTGGGCTCAGGCCCAGGAGCACGGAGGAGGTGGCTCAGCGCTGCCTGCACCGTGGCGGAGCCAGAGCAGTGGGCCAGCCCGGGGAGCACCGTGGGTGTGCAGGAGGGCCAGTGGCACCGGTGCCCCGTGGGGCGGAGATCCCGCAGACTGTGAACGCTGTTTGCTGCTGCTCCAACATTAAATGCTGATGCTGCCTCTGTGTCTGTAGCTGGAAGAGAAATGTCCAGGTCCCTCCCCTGCTCCCGGGTGCCATGGCTGGGTGCCGCCTGGGCACAGAGCCCACAGGAGGCCCAAGAGCAGCAGCACTTGGAGCGCTGTGGGGCAGCCGCTCTCCCTGCCCACCCCTGCTGCTCTCACCCCCTCCAGCCGCTCACAGAAGGCCTTGTCCTGCCGGGGGGCTGCTCCAGCACCCATCTGCTCCTGGTTTCAAGTGTGTGCTGACTGGCAAAGGGGTGAGCCAAGCCCAGGTGCTCTCCTGCCACCATTGCGGGCTTGTTTAGGAACTGGCAGGCAGCTCGGGATTTACCCTGCACACAGATGCTCTCGCTCCTGGAGCAGGAATGGGGGCGAAGTGCCTGGACATCTGCCTTGGTGGAAGCCCTGGGCAGGGATTGCAGCCAAGCTTCAGATTTCCATGCTTTTCCTGCCAAGCTGGAGCCACTCGCAGTCTGCTGTGGGGCTGGGTGGCTGTGTGGATCATGTCACCCAGCCCAGGGTGCAGGGTGCTCCCCGAGGTCAGGGCTGGAGGCAGAAACAGCTCCAGGAGCATCGCAGCATGGTGGGCTCGGGGTACGAGCTGGCTCTGGATGGGGTCAGGGCACCTGCAAACTTCTCCTGGGGCTCTGCAGGGAGGGGGATGCTGGCCAGGCGCCTGCAGCCCTGCAACGGGGCAGAGGAGTCCCCGCTGCAACGAGGAGGCTCGGGGCGCACCGGAGGCTCGGCACCCAGAGCCAGGGCAGCTTGAACAAGTGGGCACGGGGCCAGGAGTGGGTGCTGAGTGCGGGCACACCCAGGAAGGAGGGAGGGAGCTGGGAGGGTGTGCTGAGCCGAGGATTAGGGCAGGGAGGTGCTGTTGCGGGCAGGGTGAGGAAGGGAGGCCGGGACTGCGGGGTCAGGGCAGGCGGGCTGCGGCCCAGGGAAGCTGTCAGGGCTGACAGCAGGGACGCTGCGTGGGCCGGGCACAGCCCAGTGCGGCTCCAGCAGCGCCCAGGGCAGGGGTAAGTGTGTGTGTGCCAGGGTCACTCTGGGAAGCTGGCGTGGCCTGCGCTGTGGGACGCTGCTCTGGGACAGGAGCCCACAGCACCAGGGGTGCCCACATCCTAGCAGAGCTGGCTGGGCAGGGGCCGGGGGCATCCCGCTCCTGCCCCGAGGCTCTTTGTGTTTGTCCACAAGAGGGAAATATTTCTCCAGGATCTCAGCGACAGCCGGCCCCACTTCCAGCATCCGGCTTCCCTGTGCCCGAGGGCAGGATCGCTCCTCTACCTGCTGCTTCTTTCCCATGTTCTAACTTACCGGCTTCCTTTACCGTTTTACCAGCCCTGGTAATAAAAGCTGATGGCCGGATGCTGAATCACCCCAGGACTCGCGCCCTCGTCCCTGTGCTCTGCTCGGTCTGAAGGACTGACTCGCTCTGCGGTAAATGGAGAGGGGGCGAATCCTCCAGTGGTGCTGGGCTTGGCTCATTAATTCTTGTGCAAACCTGTGGCTCATTTTGGGGCACACATGGGCTGGCAGCTGCTGGGACTGGGAGGACGGGACCTCCCAGCATCTGGCCTGGAACCAGTGACCACCATCAAGGGCCAGGTCTTCCCATGCTCAGGGCCAAGATCCAGCTGCAGGCAGGACCCTGGAGCCTGAGCTGCCACCGTGATGCTGTGTCGAGGCTCTGCGCACCCACGTCCCACCTCAGCACCAATGTTTTTGGAGTCACGGTCCCTGTAAAGGCAGCTCAGCTCCAGCTCCATGTTCCCAGGGTCCCCATCCCCACTGGCCTGGCTCAGGGACAAAATTCCCTCCCCAGGCTCCTCTGCCTGCTGTGGGGCAGGTCTGTGAACACCGTGAGAACCACAGGTGCCGGGAGCAGCAGCAAAAAGCAGCTTGGAGAGGATTTGGTGAGGCTGCCCGGCATCGCCCGTGCCACCCGCTCTGCTCTGTGCCAAGGCGTTCCCCTTCCCCTGGGTCTCACTTTTCCTGCTCAGCAGGAAGCTCTTATCAGCTGGTGTTGATAGGGACCAGTTCCAACAGCCTCCGCAGTGTTTTTTCTCCCGGGAGCTGTGGGGGCTCTGGCCAGTTGGAGGCCAGGCAGAGCTGGACCCCAAAACAGGGGGGAAAAGGGTGCATGGGGCATTCCGGGTGGCTGGCAGCAGCCAAGGCAGCTCCTCACCGTGGGGCAGCAGGGGCTGACCTATTAACCCCTCCCCAAAATTGGGGCTTATTAGCCTGGGTGTAGCAGCCAGCTGACACGTTAGTCAGAGCTGGGGGTGGGAGACCCACGGGGCAGAGGGCCAGGAGCTTCCTTCCCAGACTGTCTGTTTGTCCCGTGAGTCGGAACCGGGGGCTGTCTGTCCCTGTCTGCCCTTTCCCCGTGGCTCGGCCCCACGTGGCGGGCGAGGCGTGGGACCATGGCAGGGACCATGGCAAGGACAGCAGCAGGGACAGCAGCAGGGCAGCACTGGAGGGTAGGAGGAACTTTGATTGATTGAATTGCCTGACAGCTGCATCTGATATGCCAGAAAAGGAGAAAATTAGTCATGAAGTGCTGCTCCACCCGGAGAGGGAGAGCTAACGGAGCCGTTTAACCCTGTGGAGGGAAACCGAGCCCTGGTGTTCGATGCTCTTGGGCAGGAGCTGGTGGCTCTCTGTCCCCTGGGCCACCCCTGCAGAGGGATGGCGAGGGTGTCCCCGCCGTGATGGGTGTGTGCATGGGTGTTGAAGGAGCAGGCACGTCCTGGGCGATGTGACCAGGACCAGGTGGTGCCTGTGTGCCTGGCTGAGCCAGCCCGGTTCAGCCCTGGCTCTTCGGGCAGGGAGGGTTTCTCTCGAGGGAGCTGGGAGCGGTCCTGGCACGGTTTGTCACCAGGCACAGAGGGCTCGAGCTCTGCTCTTCCCAGGGTGGGAGATGCCGGCTCCCCTCTGTGGGTCTGCCTTGACAGAGCAGGTGCTGCTGCTGCCTTCTATGGTGTGTGCTGAGGTGGGGCGAGCAATGCAGAAGGCTTGGGCAGGGCATGGTGGTGGCCTCAGCTCCTGTGTGACTGCACCTGGAGGGTCCTTTCACTGCACCAGGCTGTGCAGCCACATTTGCCATCCTCATCTCAGGGTCCTGGACCTTCCTCGTGCTGGGTGTACAGGCACAGCAGCTCTTGGGGGAGAACGAGGGACCCAGGGTGATGGACAGGGGTAAATGGCCCAAGGTGTTGTTCAAGCTCACTAGCAGGTAAGCCTCTGGAGCTGGTGAGTCTGCCATGGGCTCTGCTGGGCTTCTAGGGCTTCATCCAGACCCTGCCTGATGAAAGAAAGAAACCAGCTCTTCCTTCATGGCATTGCAGTGGGTTCCCAGAGCTGCCCATGCTGCTGGTGGGACCTTTTGTGTAGCCAGAGCTGCCAGAACCATGTTCCCATCCATCTCTCCTCTGTGGGGGCTGACACCCTTGCCTGGCAAGGGAGGCCCGGTGCTCCCTGGCTCCGTCCCTGCAGTGAGGAGACGTACGATGGTCCAGGTCTAACACTAGTGGTAGGTACGGGCAAGGAGGAGCTGTGGGGGTGGGAGAGGGTGTGCTGCGGAGGGAGGTCTCGAAGCACCTCCCCATAAAGGTGACATGAGGAGACTGGAGCTGCCTGAGGAGGAAGAGGAGGGCTGGTGGCAGTGCAGGTCGGGGAGCAGCTGGGGTGAAGGTGGGTGGGCTGTGGTCTCCTGGGAGGGATGGACCCACCTCACCTTCCTCCAAGGTGAGGGTCTTTGTTGGGTGGGAGGATGGAATGTGCAGCAGGAGCGCCCTGGCAGGGGAAGGAGGAACGGCGGCAGGGAAGATGGTGCTGATCCAGCTGGGGAGCACAACCTGCCCCTCCACTCTCGCCTGTGCCTGTGCCCGACTTGGCTGAGGGTGCTCCTGCTTGCAGGCTCTGCTCCCTGGGACCCACTGGAGCTGGGGGGACTCGGAGGGTCCATGGGGGCTGTCGGTGTCCTGGGCTGGCTGCTGCCACTGCTGCTGCAGGCAGTGCCCTGGGCTGCAGGTGAGCATGCGGACATCGCGGGGGTGGCGATGGGATGGCTTGGCTTGGGCGTCGGGGTGCCCTCGGACAGGGTCAGGAGCTCAGGGGCAGTGCCGGCGCTGGTGTGCCTGGGGAGGTGATGGGGTGGGGAGCACGGGAGCAAAGGTGGGCTGGAGAGCCCCAGTAGGGCCATGTCCCCAGGCTGGCAGCTGTCCCTGCCCTGCCCGTGCTCCCCAGGCGCCCGCCCCTGCAGCCCCAAGTTCTTCGGCCGCGATGCCATGGTGTGCGTCTGCAACGCCACGTACTGCGACACGCTGGACCCCGTGGTCCTGCCGGCCCCGGGCACCTACGTCAAGTACGAGAGCAGCAAGGCCGGCAAGCGGCTGGAGCGCAGCGAGGGGAGCTTCCAGCGCAGCCTGCACGCCCCAGGTACCCACTGCGGCTGGGTGCGTGGTGGGTGCCACCCCAGGACCCTTGAGCACTGCGAGATGAGCTGGGGTCTCCTTCACAGGGCTGCTGCTGACGGTCAACATCTCCACGCTGTACCAGCACATGAAGGGCTTTGGCGGGTCCCTCTCCGACGCTGCTGCCCTGAACATCCTGGGGCTGTCGCAGCCAGCCCAGGATCACCTCCTGCGCTCCTACTTCTCCGAGAGCGGTATGCAACGAGGGCACTGCAGCGCAAGGCAGCTTGTGGGGTCCCCGGAGATGGCGGCACCCATCCCCGCCGCAGGGACACCCATCATCTGGGCACCTGCTCCGGCGCCACTTGGTGCCTTTTGTGCTCCACAGGGATTGAGTACAACCTCATCCGGCTGCCCATGGCTTGCAGCGACTTCTCTGTACGCCCCTACAGCTACGATGACGTCCCCCATGACTACGAGCTGAAGCACTTCAGGCTGGCGGAGGAGGATGTGGAGATGAAGGTAGGAGGCTGATGCCACTGCTATTGTCACCTTGTCCCCTCTCCTGTGCATGCCGGGACCCCCGTGACTGGGCACTGCCAGCCCCATGACGGTGGCAGGGTGTGTGGGGACAGCCCGTGGGAGCCGGCAGCTCCTCCGGGGCGCGTCCTGGCGCATCCCGGCTGGCACTGGCAGCGAGCGGAGCCAGGGCGCTGTGCCACGGGGCGGTGCTCACAAACTGCCATTCCCCTCAGAGGTCCCTTGAGGGCTCCCCTTCCTCCCGTGCTGGGCTGTGTGGTTTTGGGGGGGCTGCAGCTGAGCTGAGCCAGTCCCTCTGCCCCATCTTGCAGATCCCCCTCCTGCACCGAGTCTCGGCCATGAGCAAGCGGCCACTGTCACTGTACGCCAGCCCCTGGACCGCTCCAGCCTGGTTGAAGAGTAACGGGGATGTCCGCGGGAAGGGCAGCCTGAAGGGGCAGGCAGGGGACAAGTACCACAAGACCTGGGCCAACTACTTCATCAAGTACCGTCCCCTGGGGCCAGGATGCTTGAGGGCTGCAGGGGTCCAAGGGGGCAGGGGAGTGGGTTGGGACGGGCAGAGGATGGGCAGGCACGGCTGACGCTGGCCCCCTTCCCTGTGCCAGGTTCCTGGATGAATATGCCAAACACAACGTTTCCTTCTGGGCGGTGACGGCGCAGAACGAGCCCCTCGCAGCGCTCCTCACACCACCCCAGTTCCCCACCATTGCCTTCATCGCCGCGCACCAGCGGGACTTCGTCGCCCGTGACCTGGGCCCCGCGCTGGCCCGCAGCCCCCACCACACCCGGCTCATCATCCTGGATGACCAGCGCATCCACCTCCCGCACTGGGCCAAAGTGGTGAGGAGCAAAGCCTGACCCCCTGCCCAGCTCCTTCCTCTATCTCCACTCCGTGTCCTGCCTAAGCCTTGGGTTTTAACTGAAAATTAAGCCAGCAGCTGCTCCCAGCCCTAGACAGAGCAGGAGGAAAACAGGGTCTGCTGCAGAGAGAACCAGAACTGGCTGATTCGGCAGCAGCCGCCTCCGCGTGTGCCTGGCTGAGGCAGCGACGGGAGGTGGTACCCGCATCCTGGATTCCCGTGGCGCAGCTGCCACTGGCACCAGCACCTTCTCCAGGCAATTTCAGCTGATCCGGCTTATCCTTCGCAAAGCCGAAGAGCTGTCTGGGGAAATTGCCTTAAACTAAAAGGAAATAAATCCTGGCCCTGCAAGGGCACAGCATGTCCTTCCCTCACCTCGAACCCGCAGCACCCAGGGACCAGAGAGGGCCGTGGTGCAAGACCCACCCTGGGGAGAGGGTGCGGAGGGGGGACCAGGCAGCAGCAGGGGCTGTGCAGGGGGCGAGGAGCCCACTGAGGAGCTCATCTGCCCCCACACAGCCATTGCTCTGTACCCAGCAGGGTGCTGGAGCCACGTCAGGGTGCTGCTCATGGCTTGCTGCCTGGGGTGCAGATGCTGGAGGGAGGGCGTTGTGGGCGCGGGAGCTTGTGACGCCTACAGGAGGGGACAACAGGGGAGGCAGGTGGCTCCAGGAGACCTTGCTGGCACATGGGGTCCGTGTGTCCATTCCCATAGGGCTCAGGGCACTGCTGGCACTGGTGCGAGGTATCTCCTTTGCTTCCCTGCAGGTCCTGGGCAATGCCAGTGCTGCACGCTATGTCGCCGGCGTGGGGGTTCACTGGTACCTGGACAGCATTGTCCCAGCCAGCTGCAGCCTGGAGGCCACCCACAAGCTCTTCCCTGACCATTTTCTCCTCTACACGGAGGCCTGCAGTGGCTTCCTCACCCTCCGGTTCTCTGTGTCCCTGGGCTGCTGGGATCGAGGGGTCCGCTACAGCCACAGCATCCTGACGGTACGAAACCACCTGGCACTGCTCTCCCAGGGCTGGGGGTCCAGCTCAGCCCCACTCAGCCCCTTCCCCACCTGCCCAGGTCCTGAACCACTTTGTGGCCGGCTGGACTGACTGGAACCTGGCCCTGGACCTGGAGGGAGGGCCCAACTGGGTCAAGAACTACGTGGACAGCCCTGTCATTGTGGACAGCAGCAAGGACGTCTTCTACAAGCAGCCCATGTTTTACCACCTGGGGCACTTCAGGTGGGTTACGATCAGGGGGTCTCAGGTGCTGCTGCTAGCCCAGGACCGGGGCATGATTCCTTTCCTGCTCCTCTCCCCGCAGCAAGTTCATCCCTGAGGGCTCGCAGCGCGTGGGGCTGCACAGCCGCCGCCGGTGCCTCATGTGTCAGCTGGAGCATGTGGCCGTCCTGCGCCCTGACAGGGCTCTTGTCCTCGTGGTCCTCAACAGGTCAGTGGGGCAGCCCTGAGGGGGGGGTGCTTGTCCCCGGCTGTGCTGCCCTGCTCAGTCCCTCTCGCCCCCCAGGTTTGGCTGGGATGTGCCGTTCGCGATCCAGGACCCCGCCGTTGGTTTCATTGAGGCTGTGGCTCCGGCCAACTCCATCCAGACCTACCTGTGGCGCCAGCAGTGATGCCAGGGCAGTGCTGCGGATGGCATCAAGGGGCTGGGGGTCTCCAAGGGTCTCTGAGCATTGGCTCTTCCCCCACCTTTTCCAGCATCCTTCAAAGGTGGAAGTGGGGGGTGACCCACTGCTGGTGATGTGGGAGGACCCAGGGGTCTTGCCCCCGCACACTGTTCCCAGCACTGGGGTTTCACCAGAGCTGCTGCTGCTGGTGCTTCCCAGCCTCCCCCCACTCTCCTCGGCACCCCCAGCCCCCTGAAAGCTCCTGCTGCGCCGTCTCCTGGACCACTCTTTCCCACATGGTTCCCTGGAAACCTTCATGTATGTCTCGGGTGCCAAGTAAAGTTGTGACGTGCTCCCTCCGGTATGCGCCGTCCCCGTCAGTGTTTCCTCTACGTTCTCAAACGGTTCGGTTTTCCTTGGCGAGGCGGCGCGGGGTGCCCCGGAGGGCTGTGTCCCTGTGGCCCGCGTGCGGCTGCCTTGTTTATCGCTGCAGCTGGAGCCCCAGCCGCTTGCCAGCTCTTGATTCGTTTCATATGTGCTGTTGGTTTTCCCCAGCCTACTTTTTTTTTTGGAATCAAAATGTCCTCTTGCACCAGGGCTGTGGAAAAGGCTGAGTGAATTCTGTGAGTGTCCCCGTCCACCAAACCTCGCAGGCAAATTTGTGATGGCATCTCCTGCACAGCTCGCGTCCAGCCACCCTCCGCTGGCCTGCCCTCCAGACAGAGTCCCCTCTATCCCAGCCATGGCCACCATCGCGCTGGCAACCCGCAATTACCTGGCTGTCCTGTTTGCTCTCTTTAAATACCAGTTACAGTATTTGCTTGCTCCAGCCTTTAGGAACGTTACCAGCATCTTTGAAGTCCTGGAATGAGAAAGCCAGAGCACTCCTTGGCAAACTCCCCTCCTGTGCGAGCTGCAGAGTTGCTGATGCTGGGGAAAAAGAGAGAGGAAAAAAAAAAAAAGGTTTAACAGCTCTTTTCTTGGAGTGCAGCATGAAGGTGGCACTGGGCTCCACCTCAGCCCTGTTCGTGGAGCCCATCTGCCCATTCTGTGCTTTTATTGATGTCCCTTGGTAGCGCTGGCCCAAATGGCAGCTGGGCTGCCTGTGCTTATGGAATCACAAAGTGGTTTGGTAGGAAGGGACCTTTAAAGCTCACTTCATCCAACCCCCCTGGAGGAAGCAGGGACATCTGCACCTAGAGCAGGTTGCTCAGAGCCCTGGCCAGCCTCCCCTGGGATGTCTCCAGGGATGGGGCAGTGACCACCTCTCTGGGCAACCTGGGCCAGGCTCTCACCACCAACAATTTCTTCCTTCTCTCTCATCTAAATCTTCCTCTTTTAGGTTCAAACCATCTCCCCTTGTCCTGTCCCAACAGGCCCTGCTCAGAAGTCCCTCCCCAGCTTTCTTCTGAGTCCTGGAAGGCCCCAAGAAGGTCTCCCTGGATCCTTCTCTTCTCCAGGCTGAACAAGCCCAACACTCCCAACCTGGCCTCCCAGCAGAGGTTCCAGCCCTCCCATCATCTCCGTGGCCTCCTCTGGCCCCACTCCACCAGGTCCACGTTTCTCCTGTGCTGAGGACTCCAGAGCTGCCCCAGCACTGCAGGGGGGTCTCACAGAGCAGAGCAGAGGGGCAGGATCCCCTCCCTTCCCTGCTGCCCACGCTGCTGGGGATGCAGCCCAGGAGGACGTTGGCTGCTGGGCTGCGAGCGCATGGGGCTGGCTCAGCTCCAGCTCCTCATCCCCCAGCATCATCCCCACTGGCTGCAGCCTGTGCCCAGGGTCCTTGTTCTGTCCACAGTGGGAGCAGCAGCCCCTGGACAAGGGGCTGCCTCCCTGGCCATCTACCAGGGCCAGGCTGGGCAGGTCCTGCCTCTCCCATGGCTCTGCCCTGCTCCTGTTCCTCCTGATGGGCAAGTGCCTGCAATTAGGAAGGATCCCAAATTAGAACGTGCGGAGCCCAGACTGGTTTTTGCAGATGATAAACTGCTGCAGCCTGCTCCACCCAGCCCGGCTGCGAGCCTGGGGCTCTCATGTGGGGGGCATGGCCCCACGGCAGGAGTGAGCGGGGTGTCGGTGGACAGCACCCACAGCCCCCCAGTGCACCCATCACCTTCGGAGCGGGACGGGCAGGAGCAGGGGCCGCAATCCCTGCTGTGCTGGTGGCTGCTCGCGGTGTTGCCTGTGGCCCTGGCAGAGCTTCTGCCCACGCCAGGAAAGCTGCAGCCACAAGCAGGGTGTGGGTCGCGGCTGTGCCGGCTGCAGACAGCTCTTGCTGTGCCAGGAGAAGAGCCGGGCAACTGCCTGGTGGGACTCGGGGCCGAGCAGCCGCAGGACCCCCCAGTGAGGGCACCTGGGTGGGCATGGCCACCCCTACCCCTGCCCGAGGGCAGCCCGTGGGACCGTTCACAAGGGGTGCACTGGGACTGGGCAGAGGGGGCTGCAGGGGGTCCTGTCTGGGGTGATGGAGGCACTTGTGGGGCGGGTGGGTATCCCACCTCCCAGCTTCCCTCTGGCCACTGAGACAGGTTTCAGGAGAGCTTTGCTGCAGCGAGTGTTGAAAGCTCTCACTGGAACGAGGTTGCAAAATTATCCCCGGGCTCCTCTTCATATGCACAGAGTCCCATGAGCTGTTCTCTCCCGGACTCACCTTTCCTGCTCCACCAGACGCCGTCACCTCCTACCACGCACATCCAGAAAGCAGGTCCTTTCGTCCAGCTGCCCCACGCCCAGCAGAGACGCGGCGAGAGGGTTTTCTGGCAGCAGGTGAGTACCCTGGGACTGGAGCAGCTTCATCAGGTGGTGGGGATGGGAATGGCCCTGGACAGCAGGACCATGGTGGGGCATCAGCCCCAGGCAGGGAGCAGCAGGCCCCTGTCCCACACAGCCCGGGGGAGCAGCGAGCTGGTGCTGTCCCACACTCACCTCCCCGGGCAGCAGCCTGGCACCAGGGTCCTGAGGCAGGGATGTGGCACCTCCCATGCCCAGCATCATGGGAAGGACAGGGCAGGGTGGGAGCACCCGCAGAGAGCAGGGAAATGGGGGACCCCTCTGCAGCGGGGGCTCAAGCCCCAACCACTCTGGCTGGGCCAGCCCCGCTCCCCCACTGATGGGGCTGGGACCGTGTTGCTCACTGCTCCTGGCCATGGCACCAGGGACACATGGAGTGGCACGGCACAGCCATGGGACTCGCAAGGAGGGAGAAGGAGTGGGAGGGAAGCGATGGCAGTGACCCAAGCTGCTGGGTACAGCTGGTGTGGGTGGCTGGGAATGCCAGGCTGGGGGCTGCGGGGTGGCACACATGCGGGGGGCTGCACCCCCGGCCAGGATGTGGCCAGAGCTGTCTGTGGGCACCGGTGGGGCAGGAGGGAAGGCAGGCACTGAGCTGGGGCTGTGGGCAGTGGACAGGGTGGTGGGAGCTCAGCCCTGGCACAGGGTGCTGGTGCTCCCTGAGGCTCCCGGGTTAGGGTGTGCTGGGGCTGTCCCTGCCCTCGGTGTCTGTCCCTGCGCAGGGCTGGGACAGGGTGAGAGGAGCTGGTTGCTGATACCCACCACCCAGCCCTGGTGCTTGCCGTTTGTCCGTCTGAGACACGCTGCAGCAGAGGTGCCATGGAGCCTGGATGTGCCGGTGTCCTGGGCTGGCTGCTGCTGGTGCAGGCAGCGTCATGGGCAGCAGGTAAGTGCTGGTGCCGTGTCTCCAAGCCCTGGAGATCAGCGGTTCGGGGCAGCAAAACCGTGGGTTTGGTGTCTGTGGTGGGTCAAAGGGGTGAGCGGTGCTCCTGCCGCAGCCCTCTGTGCCTGCCCGGTCTCTCCTGCTGCAGGCGGCCGTCCCTGCGATGCCAGGGACTTCGGTCACGGCTCGCTGGTGTGTGCCTGCAGTGCCACGTACTGTGACACGCTGGACCCCGTGGTCCTGCCGGCCCCGGGCACCTACGTCAAGTACGAGAGCAGCAAGGCCGGCAAGCGGCTGGAGCGCAGCGAGGGGAGATTCCAGCACAATGCCGAGACCCCAGGTACCCACCACAGCAGGACGTCTGCCTGTGCACTGGTGAGCAGACTCTGTCCCTGCACGGTGGCTGCGACGATGCTTGTCCCCCCCCCCAGATTTCCATCTCACCCTGGACACAGCACAGCGGTACCAGAAGGTGAAGGGCTTTGGTGGCTCCGTCACAGACTCAGCTGCCATCAACATCCAGTCCCTGTCCAAGGATGCTCAGAACCACCTGCTCCGCTCCTATTTCTCTGAGGAAGGTGAGCCTGGTGCAGGGCAATGCTCCTGGGTGGCAGGACTGGTCTGTCTGTCCTCCTCTATCAGGATCTGGCTGCTGAGACTCTTGCTGAGGAGCTGGGAGGCTGCTGGAAACTGGGGGGGTGGGCTGCACCCTTCGAGTACACCTCAGTGATGCCCATCACCACCCGTCTTGTCCTCAGGCATCGAGTACAACCTTGTGCGTGTCCCCATGGCCAGCACTGACTTCTCTGTCCGCCTGTACACCTACGCAGATGCGGAGGGTGACTTTGAGCTGAAGCACTTCAACCTGACCGAGGAGGACACGCAGATGAAGGTGAGTCCTGCAGGGCGAGCCCAAGGTGCCGGGGCTGCAGCCTGGGTGGGACAGGATGGCCTGGGGAAGGAGAGCACCTTCCTGCTGATGGGGAAGGAGAGGACTCATCCTGCTGCCTGCGATGCCAGCACAGGGGCAGCGCCAGCGAGCTCTCTGCCATCCGTGTTTTCCCCAGATCCCCATCCTCCAGGCAGCCCAGGCGGTGGCCAAGCAGCCGCTGTCCCTGTACGCCAGTCCCTGGACGTCTCCAGTCTGGATGAAGACAAATGGTGCGATGACGGGGAGGGGGACACTGAAGGGCAGTCCCGGGGACAAGTACCACCAGGCCTGGGCCAAGTACTTCATCCGGTGAGGGGCCGCGGGAGCGTAGTGGGCACCGGGGTCACCATGCCCAGGATTGGAGCCGGTGCTGCTGTGACGGGGCCATTCACCATATGCCCCCATGCCCAGGTTCCTGGATGAATACGCCAAGTACAACCTGACCTTCTGGGCAGTCACGGCGGGGAATGAGCCTACGGCTGGTGAGATCGTCTTCTACCCCTTCCAGTGCCTGGGCTTCTCCCCCGAGCACCAGCGGGACTTCATTGCACGGGACCTGGGCCCTGCACTGGCCAACAGCTCCCACCGCCATGTCCAGCTCATCATCCTGGATGACCAAAGGGTGATGCTGCCCTACTGGGCCCAGGTGGTGAGTCCTCAGGGTGGTTCTCCTGGCCCCACAGTGTCTATCCCAGCCCTGGACACTGGTGACACCTTTCTGCTGCTAGGTTCTCAAAGACCCCGTGGCCGCCAGCTACATCAGTGGTATCGGAATCCACTGGTACCTGGACTTCCTGGCGCCCATCGACCTCACGCTCTCCATCACCCATCACCTCTTCCCAGACTATTTCCTCCTCTCCACGGAGGCCTCCACTGGCTCCTACTTCTGGGAGCCCAGGGTGGTGCTGGGCGGCTGGGACCGCGGGAGCAAGTACAGCCACAGCATCCTGACGGTAGGGCTCAGCAGGGGCCACTCACGTGCTGGCCACTCCCTGCTCCTGCCCGCAGCTCAGCACCATCACCTGCTCCACAGAACCTCAACAACTATGTGACGGGCTGGACCGACTGGAACCTGGCCCTGGACCTGGAGGGAGGGCCCAACTGGGTCAAGAACTACGTGGACAGCCCTGTCATTGTGGACAGCAGCAAGGACGTCTTCTACAAGCAGCCCATGTTTTACCACCTGGGGCACTTCAGGTGGGTTGGGGACTGGGGTGGCTGGCCAGGGGCTGCTGGCTCCTGCTGTTGGCTCCAGCCGCCATCCTGGGCACCACGCTCAGGCACTGCCTGTCCCTGCAGCAAGTTCATCCCCAAGGGCTCGCAGCGTGTGGGGCTGGCTGTGTCCAAGAAGTGCCACCGGTGTGACCTGGAGCACTCAGCTTTCCTGCGTCCCGATGGTGCCATCGTCCTGGTGGTCCTGAACCGGTGAGTGGCTCAGCCCTGTGCCCCGGCTCAAAGCACAGCTGCCCCCTCTGACCTGCCCTTCCCCACAGCTCCCCGGTGGACGTGTCCTTTGGGATCTCCGACCCACGGGTTGGCTTCTTTGAGGCCACGGCTCCCAGTGACTCCATCCAGACGTTCCTGTGGAAGCAGCCAGCCTAGTGCAGCCACGGCTGGAGGAGGACAGAGATGCCAGCACTGGGAGCAGGGTGCTGGTGGAGGGCTTGGGGACAGGCCCCTGTGTGCGGCTGGGGCTGCGGCAAAGCCCCTGCAGCCCCACGATACCCCAGGGGACCTGTTTGATCCAATGGCTGCAACACCCGCTCTTTTCTAGATGTTTTCATAAAGTACACAGGTTTTCTACAACCTCGCCTGAGCCCCTCTGCTCTCCCCTTGCTCCCCGCTTAGTGGGCAGAACTGTGCCAGGAGCAGAGGAGGGGGCAGGTTTGGGGCTGATGGTACCTGCTGAGCCCCATGGGGTCCTACCCTGCCCTCTGCCCAGGTTCCTGGGGGCATCCCACCGGGGCCCAGGTCCGTGCTGCTGGGCCTGTCACCCCAAGGGGCAGCATCTCCCTCCCCTCTGCCCACGGCAGCCTCCCCCAGGCAGGGCAGGGGCCAGAAGCTGGCAGGGACCTGGGGCTGGTGGCAGCCAGGACCTGCAGCTGGGATCCAGCGCAGGGCCCTGATGTCAGCAGCGCCGGCTTCTCCTCCCAGCCGGAGCGCGCGGCCGCGTGCTGTGGTTTCTCCTGCTGGAGCAGCCACCAGCCCCCCGCCTAATGGGAACCGGGAGCATCAGGCACATACTTCCCGAGTGACGTTATGGGGGAGCGGGCCCGGGGGGGGCTGCACTGACTCATCCCCCTCCCGGTGGGGCCCCTTGAGCTGGGCCAGCATGGGGGAGGCTCCACAGCCGGCCTCGGCTCAGCACCACGGTTCCGCTCCCAGCACAACGCAGGGGCCCTCCGGCCATCCCCGCCGTGGGTGACGCGAGGGGCGTGTGTCCGTGGGGCTTGGCCCAGGGACGCTGGGCACAGCCAGCCCCGACGGTGCCCACACCAGCGGCGTCACGATGCCGGTGGCGGCAGCAGCCGGTGGCCGAACAAGCGAGGGCTGTGTTCCGCCCGGCAGCCGGCACGCAGGCGAGCCTGGCCGGACGCCGCTTTTCCATCTGCGCGCTCGTAAACCGGCAGCGGCCAGTGGAAACCACCGTGGTGCGGCCAGCCCCGACGCCAAGCCCCACGTGGGGTGGCCCAGGCGAGCTCTGCTGGGGCACACGGTGCCAGCCTGGGCCCTGTGCTGCAGCCCGTATGCCCTCGGCTTACCGCGCGACGTGCTTTTGGCAGTACCAGCTGCGAGGGACTCCCCGTCGCTGGCAGGCGCGGAGGAACGCAAACAGAGCCGCCAGTGCTGGAGGGATTCCCGCCATGGCCGCGGCCACTCGCTGCGGGGAGCTGGGCCCCGGGTGTCCCTCCAGCAGTGGGGAGCGTTGTGCCCTCCTGGGCTGGGGACACATCCTGCCGAGGAGCCCAGGCCTCCATCGCTGCCCATCCCCGGCTGTGCTGCGGCTCCTGGGGAAGCTGGGCCGGCAGCAGTGTGGGTGGGGGGGGACCGGCCCCACAGAACCCACCGCCTGCTCTGCCTGGCAGCCGGAGGGCAGGGATGCCACAGGGTGGGGGGATGGAGGGCTCAGCCCCACAGCTGCCGGAGAAAGGACGGGGCGTGCTGCTGAGATGCTCATGGATGATTTTAGGAACCTAAAAACCCACGGGACTCCCCTTCACCCATCCCCAGAGAGCCCCGGGGCTGGGGGCGAGGGGCAGGGCTGCAGGAGGGATGCAGGGTGCGGTACCGGGGCAGAGCAGGACGAGCAATGGGGCCACACATTGGTGCCCGCTGCAGCACCCATGTCTGTGCAACTGGAGAAACTGGGCAGGGCCCGGAGCTTGCTGGGAGGACAAGAGGGCAGAGGGAGGGAGGTTTATTGGCGTGGCAGGCGCGCTCCCGGCGGAGAGAGCTGCGATTCCTGGCAGGATGTGGAGCAGAGCACCCGCAGGGAGCGATGCCGCCAGGCTCCCGGCATGAAAACAGTCATTTCCAGGGACCAGAGGAGGAACAGCCGTGCAGTTCTTCCTCACTCCTCCTCCTCCTCTTCCTCCTCCTCCAGGGCGATGGGCTGATGGCCAGCCGGCCCTGTGCCGCCGCGCTGGATGGAGACGATGCCACTCAGGAAGGCGTAGCCCAGCATGGCCACCAGCCCCACCAGCACTGAGAGCAGCTGGTTGCGCCGTTTGTGGGGGTCCTCCTCCGCCTCGCCGCTGTCGGTGCCCGCAGCCCGCGGGGCGCTGGCTGGGGGCTCGCCTGGGGGACAGAGCAGGGGTGTGAAGGGGGGACGGGTCACCCTGAGCCCACTGGGCAAGGCAGGGGGACAGATCTCACCTCCGTCCCAGGGGAAGTAGAGGCTGAGGATGGAAGTGCAGTAGTTGCACAGGTTCTGCAGGGACTTCAGGTGCTGCTGCAGTTTCCCGTTGGGCAGCTTTGCCTTCAGGAGCGGCGCCAGGCGGCTGAAGACGAAGGCGTCAAGGGAGGCCGGCCTGGGGCACAGAGACCTGCCACTGGATCGCAGTCCCTCCTGCCCCCTCCCTCTGTCCCCACCCAAAGCCACCCGGACACACAAAGAGTAGGATGATCCCATCCTGGAGCAGCTCAGCCAGCTCCAACAAGAGATGGGGAAAGAGATGCCGGGGCTGGTGGCAGCTCCTGCAGCCATAATCCCTGCTGCCCTGTGTTGGCAAGGCCCTGTCCTCTGCGAGCCAGTCTGACCCCTAACCGAGGACCGAGCCTCTCCAACCTAACCACGACCAAGGGGTCTCGGTCCTGCCCGCGTGGGAGGGACTCTCAGGCCCCAGAGCACCTTCCCCCTGTGGCCACCTACGAGTCTCCGAAGAAAAACTTCTGTGAGCCCAGGCGCTGGGACAGGAGTGTCAGGCATTCCCGAGCATCCCGGTAGAGCTGGAGAAGGACAGAGGGTTGTGACCCACCTGGCCACAGGGCAGACTGCCATGGTGCCGAGTGGGAAGGGGCAGGGTGAGACCCAGACCCCAAATAAGATTTTGGCCTCACATGGGTCTCTCCAGGCACCTGCTGAGGATCTGCCATGCCCTGACCACATCCCCTCACCTCCTTCTCCAGCTTCTCCTCATCCTCCATGTAGCCATCTCCCCACATGAGCTGCAGCCGCTCCAGGTGCTGCTTGTGCATACAGTTGGGCAGGAAGAAGTTCAGGGGGAAGGGAATGGTTTCCGCGTACCACTTCCGCGTGTGCTCCACGTAGTTCTTTGCGTCCACCCAGAAGGTGTGGATCTGCAGCGGGGAACAAGCCGTGCCCAGGCCATGGCAGGGCTGGAGCCAGCGCAGCCTTTTGCTGTGGCGGGCACCACGGAGCCCACGCCCGGCGTTGCTCACACAGGCGCCGCGTGCCCAGCACAGGACTGGCTGCCCTGGAGACCATGAGGGGCTGTGGGAGCACCGTGGCCAAGGCCAGACCCCAGCCCCTGCTGCCGCACAAGACCCCCCCAGGCCCCTGGGTGCCTGCCGCGGCCTCTGGCTCTCCTGCCAGGCGGGTGCAGAGCGGAGCCCACCAGTCTCACACCAGGGAGCGGATCCCATCCTGGGTGAGGCCCCTTCCCCACGCCCCCCCCGATGTGTTTCCGCAGGGAGCCTCACCAGCACGGGCAGCAGTTTCTCCTCCAGCAGGGACACGAAGGCCAGCGTGTCCGCGCCTTGTGTAGCCGACAGGTCGTAGTCAGCGTTGTACTTCTGCAGAGGCGAAGCAGCAAGCGCTGCCCGAGGGGCGACCCGACAAAGCCCCTTCCCTCCTTCCTGGGGGGGGCTCCGGTGCCGCCAGCACGGGTCAGGGGGGTGCCCCTCGCCCCCCCCTCCGCTACCTGTTTCCTGAGGTGGGTGATGATCTGCTGTGTTCTGGAGATGGTGCCCTCGTCCCGCGTCTTCAGCGCGGGCAGGCGCCCTGCGGGCAGGCACAGCGGGCTGCCGAGGGTGCCCGGG
>VZZY01024888.1:242408-266975 GCA_013400335.1 Eurystomus gularis | reverse complement strand
TACTGACCTTCCAGTACATGAAGGGGACTACAGGAAGGCAGGGGAAGGGCTATTCACAAGGGTTTGTAGTGATAGGACAAGGAGCAACGGTTTTAAGCTAGGAAAAGATAAATTTAGGATGGATATTAGAAAAAAAAGCTCTTTAACACGAAGGTCATAGAGCACTGGAACGGGCTGCCCAGAGAGGTGGTGGAGACCCCATCCCTGGAGTCATTCAAGGTCAGACTTGATGAGGCTCTGAGTAACCTGACCTAGGTAGATGTCCCTGCTGTGTAGGGAGGTTGGACTAGATGACCTCTAGAGGTCCCTTCCAGCCTGAAACATTCTATGATTCTATTCTATGATTCTATATAAATCTCTGCTCTTGAGAAGGACAAAGCAAAGGGGTATCAGACAAAGACACAAAAGTTCCTCAACTTACTTGGTTTTGTCCTAACTCCAGAGTGAAAAAAAACCCGGCTGACCTTCTGGAAAATTCAGAAAAATCTATATGCAAGAAAACAAGTAGCATTTAAATGTGGGCTCTTTCTCTCTTACATAAAGAGGTCTGAAGAACAGTGCTTGAGCCTTAAAATATCCCTCACTCTACAACTGTACTTTTTGAACCAGCAGACATCCCTAAACACACTTGGATACAGACTGTACAGTTCCAGTGAGAGAGAGACGCTGTCAGATATCTAACTGAGAATCCTCAAAATTCATTCATCTGGAAAAGTAACAGCCATATCCATATGGGCAGATTCCTTAAATCTGAGATGGTTTTGGTTCAGTGCTACCAAGACCTATAAGCAGCCATTTCAAAATTAATATGATTTTTTTTTTAAATATATATTTTTAATAAATTGGAATTTCAAACAACTCAAACTTTATTGCATGAGAGTCTGT
This sequence comes from Eurystomus gularis, assembly GCA_013400335.1. Lineage (NCBI taxonomy): Eukaryota > Metazoa > Chordata > Aves > Coraciiformes > Coraciidae > Eurystomus > Eurystomus gularis. Next base: position 266,090 of record VZZY01024888.1, on the reverse strand, counting down.
ATAAGGACATTTTAAAGGATTAAAAGCGTTTTTTTCACTAATTCTGTGGTGCTATGCTCAGAAGGAAACTGATTTCACCACTAATAGATCTGAGGAGAAGCTGGAGAGGCATCACAGAAGGGAATATCATCAACTCAGGAAAAAAAGAATATCTATAGATAGATTGATAGATTTTAACAGCTATAAGTATTTTATGGTTTTAAACTAAAAGCAGGGAGATTTAGACTAGAGAGAAGGAAGAAATTTTTGACACTGAGGGTGGTGAGAGCCTGGCCCAGGTTGCCCAGAGAGGTGGTCGATGCCCCATCCCTGGCACCATTGCAGGTGAGGTTGGCCGGGGCTCTGAGCAACCTGCTCTGGTTGCAGATGTCCCTGCTCGGTGCAGGGGGGCTGGAAGAGATGACCTTTAAATATCCCTTCCAATGCAAATCATGCCATGATTCTATGATTTTCCGTGCCTTGAAATCCAGGGCAAAAGACAGAAAGACAGACAATCTTCTTCACCGACATTAAAACATAAAGCAACTTCTTGCATAAATACACAAAACCCAGCAAATTATCATAGAATATTACGGGTTGGAAGGGACCTCTGGAGATCAACAAGTCCAACTCCCCTGCCAAGCAGGACCATAGAAAATTATAATGGAATTAATTAACAACTGACCAGTATTTGAAGGAGATGCAAGAAGTAAACAGGTGACAATGAAGTGCAAGTTCTTCAAAAAAAAGCAATTTAGTTAATGTCAGATTATTTTTTCCACAGAACTTTTTTTTTTGTACACAGTTTCCATCTCGATGGTGAATCTTTGATCAGCGTGTCTGCAAAAATCATCTCTGTGAAGATTAAGAGAACAAAGGAACCCAGATAAACTTGAAAATGGCACTGAAACTTTTCAGGTCTCCAGGTAAATAAACTACTACAAGCACCTCAATGGAATACTAATAGTGTTCCTATAGGATATAATGAAGTGGTTTTTTTAAAGAAAATAATAATAAGCAAAAAAAAAGAAGGTGAAACTGTCATGTCTTAAACCTTTTCAAACAAAATAATCATAGAATCATTAAGGTTGGAAAAGACCTCTAAGATCATCAAGACCAACAGTCAACCCAACACTACCACGACCAAAAAGATATATGTTAATTACACGTTGTGGCACATCAGCCACTCGTATCTTAGACATGCAGAGCAGCAAGTGTAAGAAGAATCATTAAAAAAAAAAATTCAATTTTACCGACCTGATACTATTCTGTATCTATTTCCTCTAATACACCTGTAATTAACACTCAGTCTCAGACACCTTTCTTGTAAGCTCCCCTGTGAAGCTCCTTCATAAACTGTTTCACAGTCAGCCAGGACACCCAGAATCTCCCTGGCTTTTCTGCTGGGCCTGGTGCTCTTTGACTTGACCTTTTCCACCTCGCTTTTCTACTGGCTGCCAATGCCCTGGAGGACTTCTTGCTTCCAAAGGATTTGAAAGAGACTCATAATTGGTTTTCACAGCTTGAATATGTTTGCAGAGTTATTTTTGGCCTCCCTTATCATATTTTGAGCGTTGAATACTTGTGCATTGTGATACCTTTTAACAAATATATCTAAAAATAGCTTTCTCTGCTGTCCTCATTCCTCATTGTCTTTTCTTCATTTTCTATTTTAATGAATGTTATTTATTTTCCTTTCTGCCATATTGGCAAAACCCCAAAAGAAATTTTAGTTTTTAGTGTTCTAGTGTTCTTTTTAATTGCCTTTAAGTACATCTCTCTGTATGTGTAGTTCATTTTAGAGATTAAACACGACTATAGTGAGTTTGGCTTTTTTTCTCCACCTCCTACAAGGGCTTTGAACCAACATGTGTATGATCATTGTTTCAGATGTTTTCAATAGGAATGCTTTTAGTCCTATTCTCATTCAGAAGTCCTCCTTTTCTGTGATCCCTGACTATAGCTCAATACAGCTGTCTTCAGACAGACATCTTCTGTCTCAACATTGGTGAGCTTTTCCTACTTCATCACAGAACTCCTGTCCATACCAACATCAATAGATTGCCCATTAAAACAATTAACTTGTTTATCTAACTGGGTTCCAAGCTTTCTGGAAGGTAAAGCACAACCTCACATCTTCCCTACATAACTTGAATAGTATCACTACATCACGGACTGAATTCCTGCCACCACTTTGAAAAAAGGTGAAGAGTGAAGGGACTATTTGCTACTGATAAAGAAAAATAAAATCAGAAAATCAGATTACTGCAGTATAAATCTCACTACACAGAACTGCAGATCTCATCAAGTTCCGTAACCACGGACAAAGATGGCTGATGAAAATGCACTTTCCATCACTGCAAAAATGTGGGGAACAACGTGGAGAAAGCATGGGGTGGGAATGACTGGCTGAAGTTAGCAACTGATCCTGGAGTCACAGTTGGAAGCCCTCTAAAAACCAGCAGTTCTGCACAGCTTTGTTCAGGAAAAGAATAGAGGTGGTCGGGGGAATACTTGCACATCACTATATAAATCTATTACAGGTCTACATCTTTAATGCCATATGCCCTTCCACCTCCAAAAAGGTCTGGTAGAACTAGAAGATGTATCTATAAAGTCACCACGATCACGGTCATTGAATGATATTTCCCTATGAAGAGAGTCCTAACACACTTCAATTTTCACAGAATCACAGATTCCCAGTATGATAGGGGTTGGAAAAGACCTCTGGAGATCACCTAGTCCAACCTGCCTGCCAAAGCAGGGTCACCTAGATCATGTTGCCCAGGATCATGTCCAGGTGGGTTTTGAAAGTCTCCAGAGAAGGAGACTCCACAACCTGGACTTGGGCAGCCTGTTCCAGGGCTCTGTCACCCTCACATGAAATAATTTTTTTCCTCATGTTTAGGTGAAATTTTTGTGTTCCAGTTTGTGCCCATTGCCCCTTTTCCTAACGCTGGACAACACTGAAAAGAGACTGGCCTCATCCTCTTGATGCTCACCCTTTAGATATTGATAAGCATTGATCAGATCCCCTCTGAGTCTTCTCTTCTCAAAGCTAAAGAGCCCCAGGGCTCTCAGAGATGCTCCAGTCCCCTCATGATCTTTGTAGCCTCTGAAGGACTCTCTCCAGAACCTTCCGTCTCTCCTGAACTGGGGAGCCCAGAAGTGGACACAAAACTCCAGATGTGGCCTCACCAGGGCAGAGTAGAGTGGGAGGAGAACCTTCCTCAACCTGCTGGTCACACTCTTCTTAATGCACCCCGGGTATTTATATTTTCCATAAATCACAAAGAGGAAATACAATTCAAATCACATGCATACAGACAGCACGGACACGAACAGAACTCACAACGCTTCCTGTGACACAAGAACTTAAATACACCTCAAATTCTTCAGTCAGCAGGTTTCTAAGTATCAAATAGGCAACATTTCCCTCAGATTTGGGGAGCTAATTGGAGCAGCACGTTTCAGAGATGAAGGGAATTTTAACAAGGTAACTTATGAAACAAGAACACATCTGTCCCCAATTAAAGACTATTGTCCAGTTGCTTCCCTAAGACTCAGGAACTCCACCGACAGCTAGCTCTTGGAGGCTAGGATGGAATAACCACGGATGAATCAACTCATATGTGTCCTCTTCGTTTTCAACTACACTTACAAGAAGACTACTAGATTTCGATATTAACTTTGCCTGTAAGCACCGTGTTTAATATTTTCTGAGCTGCAGAAATCTTTGTACAATGTACACTTGGACTTACGCAGACTTTCGCATTTCATATTTGTCATCAGATCAACTCATATTTCTGCTAAAATCCGTACTTGCTCTAACACAAGCTACATAATAGTCAAGGAGCTTCATCAAACTTTGGAGTTCAGTTTACTTGCAAACATTTTAGGCATCCTGTTTGTGTTTAGGAATCAAAGTTCCTTAAATAATGTCAATGGAGGCCCCTCCAAAAACTATTCAAAACACATTGGGCAGATAATCCTAGTCATAGTAAAGTTCTTCTAAATCCAATTCATCCCCATATTTGCAGATTTACAAATGTGTAAGACATCACTTCCCAAGCCTAATTAAAACCTTCCCAACTTGCACATCTGTTAAAAACAAAAATATACCAAAAAAAAAAAAAATCCCACAAAACCCAGTAATAATAAACTACATGCTCTACTTCACAAAGCCGGATTTCATTCACAAATGTATCAGATTTTATTCTCAACAGAAGATGACTCACTGTGTTCACTCCCCTCAGCCTCCAAACATTTTGTTAATATATGCAGGACACAGAGCTACAATAGTTTGTTTATAAAAAAAGGGAAGGGTTTTATAAACTAAGAGCTTGCAAAGATGGAAGAATTCTCCTTGTACAGAAAATAATATTTAGTATACAGCGGAAGATTTAGTAGCAGACATAATTCGTTGGGATTAATCCACATCTCGCAGAATAACAGAGAAATAATGAGGAAATATTATTACATGAAAGAGAAATTGTCAGGTAAGTTTGGCTCAAATCTAGTGGGAGATATCAAGCGATTATTCGAAGTGACTGACTGAGATTCCCATTTCATTTACCTAGGAGAGGAACAGAACTAAACAAAGCCACAAAAGCTTACTTTTAGTCTGAATTTTATAACAAAGCACTACTCTTGGCCAAAAATGTAAATGGAGAAGGCAAGAATGCTGCAAACAGTAAAAACCAGAAGTTATTCTCCATCTTTCATCGCAGTCTATTCTTATGTTCTTTGACGGAAAGCCACCCTAGCAGCCCCTAAAAAGTAAGAACAGCACAAATCTTACTTTTATTGCCCTTTTCATAGAAAGTTCTGCAAAAGCTCATGTTTTGTATGTCTTCTTAATCAACATTTTTTTTACGTTAACGTTAGCCTTTTAAACACACAGGTATTTTCAACTGTCTTGTTGCATTTCCCAGTTGCACATAATAGCATCTAGCCTCTCTTTCACAAGCCAGAATTCCTTCTACTCATTTTTATTTCATAACACGAGCCAGAAAAATGCCTCAATTACGTTTCAACTCCCCGTTCTGTACATAGCAGAAATCTCGGATTTCAAATCAAAGGAAACAAGACAGCTTCTCACAATGACAGAGGAAACATATACAGGGATGTGCTTCTCTCCAAAGCACTCAGACAAAGACCTGTGATTTTACCTCTTCTGAGGAAGAAATAAACTCTGCAATTCTCTTAAATCAGGCCAGAGGTTACAGCCTATATTATCAATCATAACTATTACTCAAATCTGATTCCAGCATCCACGGGCCTTCTCTTCAGGCGCTGTTAGTATAAGCTGTAAGACCATTCTTCAAAGTGAAATATCATTTAACAGCAGCAGGTAAGAGAGAGCAAATTTAAAATATAGAAGTAAAATGAACAATAAACTTCTGTAGGTGGTACCATCCTGCGGTAACTGATGAAGCTACTCTTGTTCCTCCCAAATCTTTAACAGACTCAAAGTTTACTTCTGCTGGCTCAGAGCTGACAAAACCAACTCATAAATGGAAGCATGGAACTGGTATCTTAAAATTCAGACTTTTTCTGTAAGGAACCTCCATCACATTTTCATGAAGGCTGCTTTTCTAGAGCTACTTAGAATATAACGGGAGACAGATTCCAGCTGGCTTTTGGTCACCTCTTACCAAATGAGTTTATGATTGTACTCTGTTACTATGTCCTTTGGTGCAAAACCTGTTTTCTACAAGATCTGCGTTTCCCCACCTCAAAAGCAGTCTCGGCTAAGGCAAGACAAGATAGAGAACTTGGTATTTTTACTGTAAGTTCAGATAGCCTGAACCAACTACTTGATCTCCACAACCCCCAGGTTAACAATCATAGAACGGTATGGTTTGGAAACGAGCTTAAAGATCATACAGTTCCAACCCCCCGCCATGAGCAGGGACACCTCCCACTAGACCAGGTTGCTTGTTCCCCATCCAACCTGGCCTTGAATGCTTCCAGGGATGGAACATCCACAACTTCTCTGGACAACCTGTTCCAGTATCTCACTACCCTCACAGTGAAGAATTTCTTCCTTACATCTACTCTAAATCTGACCTCTTTCAGTTTAAAGCCATTACCATTGTCCTATCACATTCTTTTAAAAGATTCCAGGAGTAAACCAACCAAAGATCCCTCTAAGAAGATTACTGCTATTTTCAAATAACATCTGTTTCACATGTAAGCTCTCACAAGAGCTTACAATGTCCAGTTCACTCTCTCTCTTCCCTTTTTCCCCCATTTACCAGTATATTACTATGGAAAATGTTGTTACTGCTTGACCTCAAGATGCAAATTATTTGACAGTGCTTAATGCAGGTAAGCCTCAGAAAACTGGTGTTGTGCTGGTTCAGCCATCATCATTTTATGCTGCCATCAGTTGCCTCATCACACAGGCCAACACTGAACTCAGCAACCTCCCCTCACAAGTCTTCTTTCAGACAGTCCTGCCATAGGTTCCTGTGGGACCAGCTCCTCCGCTGCCCACTGTGGTGTTAACATTGCCTGCTGGACACAACAGACAGAGATGGCTCCTCAGTGACCCTTCATATGGAAGGACACCACCAAGAGAGCTCAGCAACATGCAACCAGCCCCAGCAGAAGCCACACCCACCAGGAAGCTCCTCCACCTGACTGGCTTCTTGTTAAAGTAGCCCTGGCCTTGCCCACCACCCCAACCACGACCACCTGGGTGAGGGCAGAGACACAGGTGGGCCAGGTTCTGCCTCTGGAACATGAAGCCAATAGGAAAACCAAAACTTTCTACTAGGTCGTGACTCATTCACAGGCCAACTCCAACTCAGAGCCCACAGCTCAGGCACCAGCACTTCAACTGTCCACTTGAGGTGCAGGCTCCCAGGTAATAAAAATCTGATCACAAAGCTCCCTCATTTTCTTTGCCTCTGAATTACCCCAGTCTGAGGCAGATACCACATAACTCTTGATGAAGAAGGAGACCTGCTGTGCCATGGGGAAAAGTCAAGTTTTGCCTTAAAACCAGTTCAAACCATGCAATCCTTTAAAAAGGAAATAAATAAATTTAGTTGTTTCTGGTCTGTCACCTCTTGGATTTAACTGGAAGTAGAAATATGTGTTCTTCAATCATTACAGCATGTTTATGAAACTGCTGGACTGCGACAGCAGAAAAGCAACAACAAAGGAGACAGTGATTTAATTTCAAACACACCTCAGTGAACCATAGGTGGTTGCTACAAGAAGAAAGGAGAACCATCATTGCTGACAAGCCTGCTCCAACCTCCCCCTCATTGAGGACGCTGATTTGGGCAGAAGGGCTATAAAACCCAGAAGTCATGGAGAAAAAGTGACATTCCTTCTAGAGGAAGGGCAGCTGTTGCTTAGAAACTGTTTACAGATGGATCCTGCTGGTGTATCTAAAAAAAAAATTAGGTCATTCCTGGCTCTAGGTAGGAGAGATCTTTATTGATATAAAATCCTCTCCACTTTCTCTTCATGTTTACCGTCAATAATTAACAATGCTTTAGGAAGGCTGCTCGTGTGTTCTTTTTACCAGTCACTGCACATTCCCGATGGTGGAATTACCAATTTTGAAACAATGTGGTGGCTAAACAGAAGATTCGCATCACGGTTCATTCGGGGGGCTGAGCTTAGGCTCCAGGTATAAACTGGACTGTCTTAGGAGAGGACTGGCATCAAAAGTAAAATTAAAACAAGGGGGGCAAAAGTGTAGTTAATCTTCTCATCCATCTCCCAATTATTGTGGAGGGAAAAAAAACACAAAAATTAAGAAAAGAACATATTAGTGCCACTAGACCAAGTTAAAAAATCTCAGTTCTCCATTTGAAATGTAGGATGAAACCAGGTCTGCTAAAAATGAAAGGGAAAAGGCCATAACACTTCTTTGAAGCCTTGAGGGAAGAAAGTTTGCCTTGAAGAACAGAAAGTGAGGTTTGAATCAGATCTTTTTATGAAGAGAAACGGTACAAGGAGCTCCTAAGTGTCTAAAAGTTGCAAGCATGTTGAGCACTCCCTGCACAGGGAAAACAAATTAGTCCAGAGAAAATGGGAAAGAAAAATTACATCAATCCTGGGCCCGTTTTCTCTCTTGCATAAATAATCCATGCTTGAACACTTTTTCCTTATATAAATAACTACATTTATAAGAAGCCTCAAGTAAGAAGGCTCTCATATCATTATTCACTTAAAAACCACTCCAAAAATTCAGACAAATCATTGCTTTCTAAGTAAAAGAAAATAAAAGGCACAGCTTGTGGTAATAAACAGCTCATTGTCATCAATCCAGAGAAAGTCGTTTTTCTCTCTTCACTTAAAAATAAATGTAGTACAGGGTTGTTTTCTTATATTAAGCAAATCACATCGAATGAACACAAGACTAAGAAGTACCACATGGCACCTAAGATAGCAAAGGTCCAGATGTGACAGTGATAACCCCAGAAAAACAAAGCTGGTGTTTTAGAACAAGTGCCTCTGGTTCAAACTTCAGGGGCAGATCCTGAATGCAGTTAACAAAGGACACATTCTGTTGGGTGTCAACAGAAGGTCACGGCACCATCCTTTAGGCAGGAAAAATAAGGATCTCAAAAGCATGTGTAATTTAATCACTGTTGCTTAATTCAAAGGGCAAACACGACCCTGTGTTCTGACACTGTGAGTGACAACGCAGCTCTCTTACGATGACTTGTGGCAACTATAGGTGGAGTTAACACGTAAGACACATGTTTGGGTTGCAAGGGTTATCACAACCAAACACAAGTTCAAAGTCTGTGAAAATTGTTTAACTCCCCCATTCAATGCATGGCTTCCCACAGCAGGAACATGGCTAATGGCGTAAGATCCTGCTCTCCTATGCCAGAAACAGAGAGAAAAACAGCAAAAAAGAGAGAAAAGCCTCTTAACTACAACTATTATTATCTGCAAATTAATCTAGAAATACTCTTTTGATAAAAATTATCACACAGAGAACGTTAATTATTTACAAAATTGAAGATAACGTGGCCCATTTCCCAAAGGTTCATAAAGCCGTGCAGAAGACTTCCGAAGCGTGGAGTAGAGGCCAACCTGATTTTTATTCATGTATTTCTGTGCTTATCTACATGGAAGACAGAATTGTTTTCGATTTAGCCCTCTGTCAGGTTTTTCAGGTTTAAAAATAACTGTTAATGAAATCACAAGCCTTCACTACAAAAAGCAGGCATTGGACTGTAGCAACTCTGAGCAAGCGTGTAGCAAAAAAAAGCAGCTCCTTACATTTAGTTGGCTTGAAATAAAACACAAGGAATAATAGATTATCTTACTACATTGATAAGCATTTGCTAACAGTTTTCACAGGAAAATAGCTCTTAAAAACTATTTTTTTCCCTTGGCTTAAGAACATAACGGAGGGTAAAACAGTTCAGCAGTAGAGCTGTTCGTTATGTTAACCTCAGATATCTGGAAATCATCTGAAGCATTTATTACACAATTTATTATAATAAAAAAGAAGGTTGTCCAATTTTCATCTTTTCCACAGTATTCTGCAAAACTCAAATTTTAACACATTTAGATCTTTGGAACTTTAAAAATGCCGCCAACACATAATCTTCATTAAATTATTTAGAATTACATATACATACAGTTTTTGGACTGAAGTTTAGGAAAGACAATAGACAAATACCTTCTTTAACAGAAGTAAAAAGTGATGGGGTTTTTGTTTTGTTTTGCAACCTTGATAACTTGGCTAAAACCCCAAAACTTTCTTTAATGGTGATTAAAAAAGTGCAATGACTGCACATAGTAGTATCATTATTATGACAGAAGAAATCTAAGTGATTACACACCTTCATGAAATCCATCTTTGTTATTTAGAGGGATCCAAAAATGAAAGCGTAGTATTGTTCTTCAGACTCTAAAATTCCTTTGGAGAAACAAATAAGGAATCCTTTCTAACTTATTGACTGTGTTCACCACCCTTGATGTATCTTGCGTCTCACCTTAAAATATTTTCCATCGTACTGTCCGTATTTAGAAACTTAGGCTCACAATGAATTTAGATGCTTCACACGGGGTGTGTGGGTCAATCAGTTCTCCCATGTACGGATTTGATTAAGGTTTGTAATCAAATCCAAGCAACAGGACCAGAGGAAATGGCCTCAGGTTAAAACAGGGGAGGTTTAGGTTGGACATCAGGAAAAAGGTCTTCCCCAGAAGGGGTGTCAAGCCCTGGACCAGGCTGCCAAGGGTAGTGGTGGAGTCCCCATCCCTGGAGGGCTTTAAAAGCAGTGTAGACATGGTGTTGAGGGAGATGGTTTAGCGATGACCTGGCAGTACTGACTTAACAGTTGGATTTCATAATCTTGAAGGTTTCTTCCAACCAGAGCAATTCTATGGTTCTGCGTATGAGACACATACAGCTATAATACCTAATTTTAAGGCAACATTCATAACTCTCCCTATTTCCACTTAACCAAGGGATTTCTGAAATATCAGCGCTCTCACTAAATTTCAGAAGTCTTTAATGTACCTTGTCATGAGAAAGACCAACCATGAATTGTGGTTGCTCCCATGGCACTCTTCCACCCACGTTAGCACCGCTGGAGAGAATTACAATGAAACTCATCAAGGAACTCAGTGCCCTGATACATTTAAGGGGGATCACTGAGATAAGCTGTAACCCAGGCCACTGTACAGAAGCAAGAGAGTGGTGACATATACGACAGACAACCTGCATGAGACCCATGACCTAACAGAAGGGCAAGCTGAATACTGTAAGGTGTCTACAACGATGTGCTACAAGCTCATGTTGAGGTAGCCGAGTTCATCTTAATGTTTTATTCAACTGGCCTAACATGACAGAAGTTTCTCACTTCAGAGGAAAAGCTATCTTGAGATTAAAGCAGGAACAAAAAATAGCTCATTAAAGGAAAAGTTTGAGCAGCATGTATTGTATATTTGCAGCAGCTGAGAAATGGGATGCTAAGAAAAGCTGGTGTACTGGACATTTTTATTTTTAAAAAGTAACAAGAAAAGTTGAAATGTTAAAAAATATCCTCCCCGCATAAATCATTTGCCTTCTAAAGGATGCAAGAGATACAATTAGCAATCACAACAGCTCTATAAGGTTACACTGATAAGCATTTGAATTTGCCAGAGATTGAAGCAATTTATTGTGTATCAGTGCAATACCACACAGAACTGGCTCCTGCTACACTTAGAAGATAGAGAAACAGTCCACAGCCAAAGGCAGAGGCAGCTCCAAAAGCGTTGGGTAAGAGCTCTGCAACATTCATGAAAATTCTGTAATTCATTCTAAAGGATCAAGGATTTAATCTTGCATAATCTGAATACCCGAACTAGTCCCTTAGCTAAGATTCCCAGAAACCCATCTGCAACGCTGGAAGAAGCCGCTGGTAAAATAAATCTTTCTACTCTGTCACCGTGAAGTCTTTCTCAAGCTTTCTTGAGATTGGAGAAATATATTTCAGGTTCGAGGCACTTAATTTACTGCAAAAGGACCATTATGTGAACACCAGAGCTAAGATTCAATATGTGCGCTCTTTTGTTGTTGTTTTTTTAATGGATAAAAGAAGATCATCTGTTCAACATGCAGTATTTTTTTTTTGTTTTACGTACTTTCCTCTTATTCTAAGGAATTCTAAGTACCTGAAGCAAGTCTTCCAGCAACATACCCTTCCCACAGCAGCTACGCTTTGCCTGTATTTCCGGCACCATAGCTGTAATGCTGAAGAGGTGGCTTCAATTCTAAGTGTTTTTAAGCTATTTCTAATTAAAGCCAGGTGGAAACTATTAAAAATACATCTTTAAAAGAGTGATTTCAAAATTCTTTTCTCACTTACACGATCTCGGTTTCACCCCAATGAAAAAAAAAGAACAAAGAAACCTTCTTAACGAAGAACAGCAATGAAAGAGAAACATCCAAAACAGTGCTGCCGAGGGCTGGGCAGACAAGATCACTCAAAATCTTGGAGATCCAGGCTCAAACTTCCCAATTCACACCACTAATTTCAAGCACAGCTGAAGTGTTTCGTAGACTCATAGAATGGTTTGCGTTGGAAGGGACCTTAAAGATCATCCAGTTCCAAACCTCCCTGCTGTGGGCAGGGACACCTCCCACTAGACCAGGCTGCTCAAAGCCCCATCCAACCTGGCCTTGAACACATTCAGTGACAGGGCATCTGCAACTTGCCTGGGCAACCCGTTCCAGTGACTCACCACCCTCACAGTGAAAAATTTCTTCCTTATATCTAATCTAAATCTCCCTTCTCCAATTGAAAGCTATTGCCCCTCATCCTATCACTAGAAGCCCTTGTAAAAAGTCCCTCCCCAGCTTTCCTGTAGGCCCCCTTCAGATACTTAAAGGCCACAATGAGGTTTCCCTGGAGTCTTCTCTTCTCCAGGCTGAACAACCCCAACTCTCTCAGCCTGTCCTCGTAGTAGACTAAACTCTAACTAGGGGTTAAACTTTAAACTAGGAGTTTAAACTCTAACACCTTATTTCTTTGGAGAGTGTGGCCTTCAGTCTTTCCTTTGAAGCTGCTCTTTTTGTGTAACCAAACCTACTTGCTCTGATCCAGCCATGTCCTAATCGTCATAAAGTTTGTCTCGCTCACGCTCTGTTTCAAGAAATACGTAGTTATTGTGGATTATCTCCCAAGAGTTGATGAGGAAAGGCTTTTGCCATCACAAGTCCTGCAACAACCTTAGGGTACAACAAATCTTTCTCCACAGAATCCCAGCATGGTAGGGGGTTGGAAGGGACCTCTGAAGGTCACCTAGTCCAACCCACCTGCTAGAGCAGGATCTTAGAGTAGATCACACAGGAACACGTCCAGATGGGTTTTGAATGTCTCCAGAGACAGAGATTCCACAATCTCTCTGAGCAGCCTGTTCCAGTGCTTTGATACCCTCACAGTGAAGAAGTATTTCCTTACATTCAGGCTGAACCTCCTGTGTACCAGTTTGTGACCATCGTCCCTTGTCCTGCCACTGGACACCACTAAGAAGAGTCTAGCCTCACTCTCCTGACACCCACCCTTTGGATATTTATAAGTATTCATGAGAACCCTCCTCATCCTCCCCTATTCTTCTGCATATCATGGCAACAGAATGAACCTCACACCATCTCCAACGCTTTTAGGGTGCGTGGAGTGCAAAAGAGATGCTGATTTTTACAGCATTATGGCAACTGATGTAAAAAAAAACGTAATCTCTGGTGTTCCCCCTTCCTCCTGACTGATCTTTTTATGGAAAGCTGGCCGAGAAGCCGTTCTTGGGCTGTGTAATTATTTTTTTGTTTCTTTTGGCTGACTGTCAACCACCCAGCAAAAATAAACTCATTAAGCTGACAGGAGACCCGATCACATTCATGTCAGTGCATCTCAGCATCATTCTCATGAACCCAAAAGCCATAAAACAATTAAAGCTAAGCTCACTCCACCCCTGGAATGCAACCAAGTTGGGAAGGATCTGTCAGTCCAAAGGGCACAACTTCAGCGCCTGTCAAGCCAGAACAGTTCTAAAACTAGTAGCAAACCAGGAGAACGTGGAGTGTGGAGCCTCAAAAACCCATTTTTGTCATCATTACAGCTCTCAACCTAATTGTGTTTGCAAGGCTACTATTTCTGCACCCAAACCACACTGCTTTTCATGTGTTGAACCCATCCACGTATCAGATATTTCTCTTGCTGCCACCACGTTTGTAGTCTGCTCCACAGATACCCAGCTTAAGGCTCACATGAAGGCCAGTAACCAGGGATGTTCCTCCTTAAAGCAAAAGTCACCACGGCTACTGCAACCACTCAGCTTTCTCAGCTACTTCAAGACATTAATTCTGAAAGCTTTTTGGCTATGGTTCCATACAATGCGTGCTTCCAAATTACTTTGTCATGTAAATTAGGTTACACTGCAGCATTTGAGATCACCTGGAACCACCCCACACCTCTGGCTGGTTTTCCAAGACGCCTCTGTGAGAAGCAAGGTGATAGTTTCTCTGATCAGATTAAGGAAATTATAATTAAATCTATTAAGCATAATAAAAATGAATAATAAACTGCTATTTCTTACCCTGCCAACCGAAGGTAAATATTGGACATATATATGATACCTTATATTTTCTGGTTCTTAGGCTGAATCCAAACAGAGCATGAGCAGAAGACAATCCTGCTCTTTAGCACCTAGAAAGCACCTGTACAGCTCCATTACTCTGACCTCCACTCACCCAACACTCCCTGGGCTCAGGCCTGAACGCAAGGGTTTGATATCAGATGTGACCCAGAAACAATATTTAGCAAGTCCAAACGTCCAAAGCATTTTGTCACCTGAATGAAATAGGTTTGAACGTCCTGGAAAGCATTTATGAGGAGCCCACCCAAGCCCAAGGGAGAGCTTTGCAGGCTGCAGAGGCTTCTCACTAGTGCTCCCAGCCAACTAGAATATTTGTTGGAATCTATTTATTCCTCTTCTATCCCTCCACGGCCTCATCCTCCTTCATTCATGGGCTTCCTGACAATTCCTTTTTCTTAGAAGTATTTCTGCATAGTATCTAAGCACTGGAAACGTAGACTACAGAGATAATAGATACGTTTAAAATTAGACTAAGCAGCTGTAATTCTGCATTTGCATTTCTGACTTGATCATAGTAAGCACTCAAGACTATTTGTATAAGAACTAGAAATGAATTCACCCGCTGCAACAAAAATACAGGATTCTCTCTCATGTTGGCTCCAATATTAAGAAAAAAAAAGAAAGGATAAGAAATGGTAGTTGGTTTTTTCTAACGAGTAACAAAAAGGAGTTGTTTATTTTCAATACTGTTACTTCATTTTAAAGATTCACCTGTGGATTCTAATTGCAAGAATTAAATTAAGCTGCTTTCCTATATTTTACAAATGAAAGAACTACTCTCTTACTAACTCTGGATTTTTCTCACTTCAGCTTTTAGTTGTTACCTATTTTAATGCCTTTCCTTGAAAGGCTGAACAGATTTTTATTATCTAAATAGTCAACATCTGTAATCATCATTTATGAAGAGTTTTGATAAATTCTCTACCAAAATCAAGCACAAATGATACAATTTATTTTACTGACATATTCTGGCACAATTTTAAGAAGTTATAAATCAATCCTTTTCTATTTTGGTAAAACCCTGAAATAACAATTTTCATCAAGATTTTTTTTTTTAATAGATATGCAGGAAAAAAAAAACCAAACAAAAAGTAATTGGCTTCTATCTTCAATGTTTCTCAGGAAATATGGTGGCATATGTTAAAGCAACTGCAGCTTTTGCTTCCAGGAGTTTAAGAATGATATCTGGTGATCTCATTAGGAAATATGTATTATTTCTTTATCTAACAAAATAATCCGAAGTTGTATTGCACAACACTGCTCATAAACACGTTTCACCTCTGTGCGTTAGCCCCATCTTGCTCACAGAGGCACTATTGCACCCAGTGCAGGACATGTAATGGTTCAGACATGAACTCACATGAAGAATTACCCATGGCTAACTTATCACAGCTGATCATATTTTATATCGGAAAGAGAAATCCTTCCATAAACATTCATGGAAAAATAATGGCAGAGGACCTGGGGTTGTTGAGCCTGGAGAAAAGGAGGCTCAGGGGAGACCTTCTTGCTCTTGACAACTCCCTGAAAGGAGGTTGGAGCAAGGTGGGGTCGGGCTCTTCTCCCAAGGAACAAGTGATAGAACAAGAGGAAATGGACGCAAGTTGCGACAGGGAGGTTTAGGTTGGACACGAGGAAAAATGTGTTCCCCTAGAGTGTTGTCAAGCCCTGGAACAGGCTGCCCAGGGAGGTGGTGGAGTCCCCATCCCGTGAAGGATTTAAAAGATACGTAGATGTGGTGCTGAGGGACATGGTTTAGCGGTGTCTCGGTGAGCTGGCAGTGCTGGGTTAATGGTTGGACTCAATGATCTTGAAAGCGTCTTCCAACCAAAATGATTCTATGCTTCTATAACATCACACCTATTCTGTTTGTTCATGTTCCTTCATTTACTTAAAATTCTTTACTCACAGAAATCTCTAGTGTGACTCAAAACTTACAGAAGAACTTTAAAGGAGCTCTCTTACTATACCAAGCTGCAAACAAGAAAATGTTCTTCCAGAGGCAGCCAAGGAGCAAAAAATCTCTCATCAGCTAAATGCCTGCCTCAGATTGAGTGAGTTAAAACAGCAAGTAATTTTAAAAACCTGTTTTCAAGGGGTTTTGTTTATGCTTGTCAACGTGGTTCCTCTGGAAAGGACACAACTATTGCTACTAACATTATGACACTACAATAGAAATAAAATGAGTGCTTACTAACATTTTGTAGTGCTATTTTACTCCCTAATCTAACTTGAAAGTTAAATCTCTAGGAAGAGGCCTTTTGGAGATGCCTTTGATGTTTGAAAAGATTTAGGGAACTGATAAAAGCAGTTTTCTCAGCTCTGCACAGGACGGACACAGTTTCTCTATTTAAAATGCAAGGAATAAAATATTTCCGATTGATTCATGTCTTAGAAGTAAAACTTCGAGAAAGGAGAGATTTAGCTGCCCCTGCTGTGCTGAAAGGGCTTTACTGGAGAATTCCCATAAAGAGAGATTCAGTGGAACACAGAGGAGTGGATTTTGTTTGTAAATAAGAGAGTCTTAAAAACTAAGGTTGATTAGCTGTAGTAAAGGGCAAACTGATTAATCCATTTACAAGAAGCTTTAAGTAACTTAAAAGCTTAAGGCCCATTTGCAGAAGTCACCTGGACAACTGGGAGTCTAACCCGACCGAAACCACTTCCACTTTCTGCTTCTAAAAGCGTATTCAGAATTTTGGTTCCACTTACATTCAAAGTGTGTTCTAATATTCTTGTCTATTTTAAGCACAATGTAATATACATTTGTTTTTAGAATGCATAGCTTCAAAGAGAAAGACAATTACACAGAAGAAAGAAATGCCACATAATAATTGGCCATGAATTAGCGTTTTGAGGGCCATGAAGATGATCAGAGGGCTGGAACATCTCTCCTTCAAGGGCAGGCTGAGAGAGCTGGGGTTGTTCAGCCCAAAGAAGAGAAGACTCCGGGGAGATCTCATTGAGGTCTTTCAGTATCTGAAGGGGGCCCACAAGAAAGCTGGGGAGGGACATTTTCAAGAGCTTGTAGCGACAGGACAAGGGATAACGGCTTTAAACTGGAGGAGGGAAGATTTAGATTAGATGTAAGGAAGAACTTTTTCACTGTGTGGGTGGTGAGACACTGGAACAGGTTGCCCAAGGGGGTTGTGGATGCTCCATCCCTGGAAGTGTTCAAGGCCAGGTTGGATGGGGCTTTGAGCAACCTGATCTAGTGGGAGGTGTCCCTGCCCATGGCAGGGGTTTGGAACTGTATGATCTTTAAGGTCCCNCAAATAGCTCCACATTGCTCTTGGATCGTTTCAAGACTGGCTAACCCAACACCACATGCCTTTGCCCAAAGTCTCAAGAGCAACAGCCAAAGTGTCGGGAACCACTCATTACCCGTGCAGTGAGAATCAGTCATCCCACTAAATGAAACAATCATACGTTACCTTCAATTATTAAACAATTACATATCAGCTCTAAAACAGACATCAGTATTTAACTGATGAGGATAACTAGCTCTCAAAGTGAGAATTTAGTGTCCTCATTACTGCTACTTCTCTTTCTTGTCATCTTGTCGCTCTATCAGAAGAGTGGAAACAATCAGGACAATCATTCTGTGGCTTAGGACATAGCTACTTGAGCAACCTGGTCTAGGGGGAAGTGTTCCTGCCATGGCAGGGGGGTTGGAACTAGATCTTTGAGGTCCCTTCCAACCCAAACTATTCTCTGATTCTATTTTTTATATATATATTATTCTATATATATTTATATATATAGAATATATATATTCTATTTTATATATATATACATAAAATATATATATATGGGGTTGGTGGAGGGTGATGATTTTCCTACTTGGGGAAAGAATTTTCATTTTGCTAGAAATTTTAAGCTTCACTTTTGTTAAACCTCAAAATAACCCACTATTCCCAAAGATGGGGATTTTCTGTAACACACAAATCCAGATTTTCAACTCACTGTACTGCTGAGTGATGCTTACGAAAGTTCATTTCCTTGAGCAGCTGATCTTTTGTTATGTTGATATTACTTCAACCTACCTCACTGTTTGAAAACTTTTAAGAATGCCTTCTTGTGTACAACCATTGTTTGGAACCAGATACCTTCTTAGTCTCTCAATAGCTCATATACTGCAATGAGGAAGCCACTTAGAAAATGGAGATGTAGAGCTTTTATCCAGAAACCTGAGACAAAATTCATTTACATCCGTAGAGTGCTGAGCCTGCCCAACTGAGGACTCAATATAACAGTGTTATCACTCTTTCCGATATACTTAGATGTATTATGAATTCCCATAAGACAGCAAGAAGCTGGAATACAAGAATAACTTAGTTATTAACCGCTTCTTTTAATGGGCCAAACCTGATTTCTGCTCTTTGTCGTCATGTCTTCAACTTACTTATTACAGAAGTTTTAAACCCTTCTGCCTCTTTCACGGTAAAATATTAATACAATTATTTTCCAACAGTGTTCGAGGCATGCTAGACTTTGCAGCTGTTTGATCACAGTCAGGTTCACGGGGTTGTTGATACAGCTGGAGGACCGTACCCATCAAAAATGGAGCTCCACAGAGGAACTCGAGTCTCAGCCACCACTGCTTCCTGCAGAAGCCTGCTGTGTTGGAAGCCCTGCCTTGGGAAAGTTTTTACTGGTCAACTGATACACTTCATTGTTGATATAATTCCTCAAGAAAGTTTATCCTAACAAATGTTTTGTTTATAAGAAATAAACAAGTTTATTTTAGTCAAGAAGCAGCTCTTAGCTAGCCTCTAAAATACAACCTTTTTCTTTGTCACTTCCATCTTCCCCTCCAGTTCTGTTCTTTTTACATCTTCTTCTTGTATCTTACCTCAAATTAGCATTAGAGGAACAATTGCTGCAGACCAGAGCCACAAAAACTCCAATCAAGTTATGATGTAAGTATGTTACTGTAACTATTATTAGGTTAAGGACGTTATTCTTTATTTCTATATGCCTGCCCTTCATATTTCCAACTACAGAATCACAGAATGGTTGGGGTTGGAAGGGACCTCTGGATACATCTAATCCAAGCCCCCTGCTAAAGCAGGATCACCCAGAGCAGGTTGTCCACGATCATGTCCAGGTGGGTTTTGAAAGTCTCCAGAGAAGAAGATTCCAAAACTTCTGGGCAGCCTGGGCCAGGGCTCCACCACCCTCACAGGAAAGAAGTTTCTCCTCCTGTGCAGATGGAACCTCCTGGGTTCCAGGTGGTGCCCATTGCCCTTTGTCCTGTCACTAGGCACACCTGACAAGAGTCTGGCCCCATCCTCTTGCCCCCACCCTTTAGCTATTGATCAGCATTGATCAGATCCCCTCTCTCAGGCTTCTCTTCTCCAGCCAAACAGGCTCTCAGCCTGTCCCGGTCAGAGGGAAGCTCCAGTCCCCTCAGCATCTTTGTAGCCTCCGTTAGACTCTCTCCAGTGGTTCCTTATCTCTCTTGACCTGGGAAGCCCAGCACTGGCCACACTACTCTAGATGTGGCCTCACTAAGGCACAACTAAATATTGTAGTATTTCTTTCTGTATACTTGCCCTTCATATTTCCAATACCATTTGGTTTTGGATCTAAAACCAAAGCGTGTCCTATGCTTTGTGCTGCCAATGATCAAAGTATGGGGAAAATAAATAAAGAGCTTAGCTTGCTTTAGCCAAGCCTTAAAACATGCTATATTAGAAGCAAAAGCCTGCTCTGCTCTGAAATGTAATAAATTGTCTGGCTGTGTCGTTGTACACAGGAAAAAAAATAAAACTCTCATAGTCGCGTGTTCAGACAGCATGTAATACCTAGAAGGCATTGTCATAACTACTACAGTTTGGTAACAAAACAGATTACAGTAAATGCTGCTATTAGAAGTAAGGAGCCAGATATAACAAGAAGAAAAGTATTAAGGGATAACAACCTGCATACTATTTGAAACAGTAAGTGTAAAGAATTGATAAGAATGATTAATTGCTTCTGCAGTCCGCTACAAGTACAATGTTAAAACAATATGACTTTGCAATAAACGTTTTTGGTCAGTAGGACCAAAGATCACCAGAGAAGAGGGTTCTCACAGAAGTGTCCAAGGAGACGGCTATCCCACTGCCAGGAATTTTTAGCAATTCTGAAAATACTGGGGAAATTTCAGCAGCCTGACTGAACGCTAATGTTACAACCGTACACTAAAGAGCCGGTGAGACAGGGAACGGTTAAAACGACGGCAGTCCTGAGCAAAACAATAACGTCAGAAAAATTCTGTGAGATTCAACTGATACATCAGAGCTATAAAACAAATAATAGGAAGTCAAAGGAATGCAATTTGACCTTTTTCAATGAATCTGGTTTTATTCTTTGCTACAATCGACACTTCCAATTGCTACTAATATCCACATGCACGTATAAACTTCTACGGCACTTGGTGTAGGATTCCATGACAGCCTGACAACAAGATAGCACCCATTAAACAGGGAGCACCACAACATAACTCCGATTAACATGAAGTTTCCCAAAGGTGGAACAGGAAAACGCCTTCTCAATTATTTGGAAGTCTACACAATTAATTGTGACAAAACGTGCACAAGTTATGAATCGATAGAACGCTACAAAACTGAGAGAAATCAAAATCATGACAAACTCAAACAGCAACCAGAAGCGTTTGGTATATTCAACCAATGTTAGAAACAAAACCTTCCTTAAAAAAGCCGTCACTAAAGTTGTCAAGCTCCCATCAAGAAACACTTGCTCGTCTACAGAATGATGAACTCTTGTGGAAAGAAACAGTCCTGCAAAGGGTTGGCCACAGCGAACATACCCAGGGAAAAGGAGAGCAAAACGCAGCGCTGCAGATGAAGGTGTAGTACGTAAATGTGACAGATAAACAGGAGAGTAACACTAGAGAGGGAATACTTAGACTCACAAAACACTCCTGAGACGTTGGCTGTACCCAGCTCATGCTTACACAAAAATGCTGAAAAAGTGGATTTGGAAAAAAAAAAATGCCGCAGAAATTGAGTTGTGAGGAAAATGTATGCGGTGACAGACTGAAAGAATTTTAGCTCGCTTGTTTTTTTTCCAATAGAAAAGAGAGGGAATACCAGGTTACAGCAGAGAAATACCTCCACGGTAAGAAAATGCTTTGAGTTCTTTAGCACAGCGGAGAAAGGCACATCAAGTAATCAGTGACTGGAAGCTGAAGCCAAATAACTTAATAAACAGCAGATTCTCCACCTCTTACTGTCTTCCAATCAAATTTCCCATTTTTCTGGAAAATATGCTTCAGCCAAACGCAAGTTATTGCACTCAAAAAGTAACTGGATAAAATCCCACTGTCTACAATAGTCAGGGGGTCAGAGGAGAAGATTTAATTGCTTCCCTTGGCTTTAAAGTCTCAGTCCATGAATACTCTTGGCTTTCCGTGGTGCAAAGGTGTTTTGGTGGTACCGTACACATTAATAGTAAAAGAGCTTTCAGAAATCTGCATAAATTAGGGTTCCACGTAAGGGCTCAAGTGACACCGGAGCTTTGCAGTTGAGGCTTTTGTCATCAACAGAGCCCATTAATGGAATTACAGCTCTCTCGTACACAGCCGAGGTGGTATTTCTGTAAACAAGGATTCACACAAGTGCAAAAAGTTCATCCTTCAGGTCATCACTTCTTCTCCTCTAGAAAGAATTCTGTTTGACCCGGAGTATAAAAAGCCTGATAGGATGCAGAATATCAATCACAGACACTGTGGGTAAAAAGGAGAACCAGCAGCATTGTCATAGCCACAAAGGCAGTAAGATCTGTTGTTCGCATCAGCAGCAGCCTTTAAAACCATCCCTATTTATGCTACTTCTCCACCTCACACTCCACAACACGCAGCATCCGCTGCAATCCTGACGAGTTCGCAGAACCAACGTTTCTCAGGGGATACGTGCCAAGATAATGGATAACACGCGTGTGTTTGTGTTCTTCAGGCTGCTAGAGCTGGGCCATAGCACCGGCTGCTGTGGCATCAGCAGATTTCTGAAATAACAGGGGGTTTGAAGCACATCTCCCCTGACGAAGTACGAGCAAACTTCTAATTCAGCAAATGGAAGCTTGAGCAGGCTGAAATTGCCTGAAGCCAACAAACGTTCTGCCTCTAACACAACCAACAAAGAGAGAAACACGACCACCGACGGATCATTTCAACCTGACAGAGCATCACTTTGAAAAGAAAACAGGTACCGCACATAACAGCAAGACACGAGGGAGGGCACTCACCCCTCCAACCTCCAGAGAAGCAGGTGCGTGCTACCTACTCCTCACGCTACACCCCACCGTAAATACGTAGAAGTTACTTTCCCGAAGCCTTGCTGTACTGACGCTCCCCTAAGCACAAGCATCCACGACGCCAACTCCCAAACGGGCAAGGCAACCAGGGGAGTCTCGCCACTCCTCACCACCACGTCTACAAAACTTCTTCCACTCCAGAAGCCACGCAACGAGACGCTTTGGCCGTCGCCTTTCAGCCAACGCCGTCCGCCCAGCTTTTTGCCATCCCCAGCACGCTCCACGTAAAGACAAAGCCGCGTTTTAAACTTTCCCTCTTTGCCACCGGAGCAAAATCCTTTGACGGGAGCTGGCACCTTTCACGTTGGGTTCCGGATGGGATACGAAGCGGGTGGTTCGAAAGGTCTTGGACCTTGGAAGAGGCCTCAAGGGAAGGGATGGAGGAAGCTGGTTTCTGGCGGCGGCCGCAGCCCCCTCCCCACCACCCAGCCCCGCGCCCCTTCCCCGCCAGCTCCTGGCTGAGACAATCAGAGCAGCAGCAGCGACTGTGAATTACAGAGACGGGCAGTGGATGGATAAAAGGGAGGAAGAAACCTCTGATGCCTGAAGAAAGGAGAATAATTTTTTTTTTAATGGCAAAAAAAGAAAAAAGAAAAAAAAAAGGACTTAAAATAATCCAGGGCTGGTTTTCACCTCGAAGTGACGCTAGGTAAATAGATGAATAAGTGAAACAACACACCTCTGACCTTTCCTTTTCTTCCCTAAATATAATCCCCCTCTTCCCATAATACACACACCACAAAATGACCATTAATTCAAATCCATTCTTTAAAGGAAGGGGGATTATCTCTGCCTGTGACCGACTCTGCCTCTTTCTCTCCCCCTCTTTCACTGGGCGAGAATTAAAATTGCATTTTAAAAAAGGAAAAGGGGGGGGGGAGGATAAAAAAAGAGGGCATGGTTATTATTTCTGGTGGGTGTGAAATGTGGGCACGGGGGAGAAGGAGTCTGGGGGATGGGGAGGAGTGGAGAAAGGTGGCTAAGGAGAGAAGAAAGGAAAGGAGGACCAGGAAGCGCAGGGAAGGATGAGGGGAGGGCGAGATAAGGAGGATAAGGAAAGAAGGATGAAAGGAAGGAGCGCGGGGGGAAAGGATGCAAGGGAGGAAGGGATGAGGGGAAGAAAGGAGGATGCTTTGCCCTGGCCTCACCTCAGCTCGGTGGGTGGGGGTGGGAGAATCTCTCGCCGCCGCCGCCGCCGCCTTCTCCGCCTCCTCCTCCTTCTCCTCCTCCCCAGCAGCAGCAGCAGCA
>VZZY01024888.1:207179-241814 GCA_013400335.1 Eurystomus gularis | reverse complement strand
GCAGGAGGGGCCGGCGAACAAAGAGCTGGGAGGGAGCCCGGGTGGGCTTATTGGCACCCTGATCCGTTGGGCTGCCTCAGGTTCTACGCCAGGGGGAAGGCAGTTCTGTGAGGGTGCACCGTTAGGACCGGCTGCGAGGAATTCTCTTCTCTCCAACTAGGAAAACTTCGCTTGCGGCTTTCTTATTACTTGGCAGTTGTGCAGCCCTGCGTTCTCTGCACCAAATGTCAGGTTTTGTCCCTCTCCGCAGAGCCTTGCGCTTGTCTTGTTATATTTCTGTTGCTTCACTTGTGTGGCCAATCTTACCAAGCTTGAGGTTGTTGAGTTTTGGGGGGTTTTTTTTCGCTACGCTGCAGCACCTTCCTCAGCGGTTTCTTTTGGATGGAACATGCTGGCACCATCCTGCTCCAAAATCGCGGAGCCCGGAGTCCCGTAAGCCCGAGCGATGGAGGATCCCGGTGGAGTAGGTGTTGCTGGAGGGACTTTGCCGTTTCGAGGCAGCGCAAATCCCGCTGACGTGCCGTTGTTCCACGCATCCTTTGCACTTCTTGTGGCATCCATCTGCTTCGCCAGCTTCTGCATGAACTCACAGGCAACGAAGAGGGGAGGGGGATGAATCCATCCATGCTTTTAGCTTTTCTTGCCTGTTTTAGGCCTGGAGGGGACTTGCCAAAGAAATTTCCTTCCCTTGGGGTGTATGGGAATGATGTTAGTAGTACAGGTGTCTGTCAGGCCTCAAGTAGAGGCAGTAGTTGCCAGTCTTCTTCTTCTCTCTTCTACAACCAGACAAAAACACTATCAGGATCTACATCCATTTTTGAAATGAATAAATAAGGAAGGGATCTGAATTGGAACCTTAATTCCCTTTATCAGGGCATAACAACAGCGTCCAGGGGAGAGTTTGAAGCTCTTAGGCAAGAGCTAATTTAAATATGAATTTAAATGTGATCAGATTCATCATGGCACATGCTTGGTGCAGCCATATGACAGATGTAAGTAGTCACAGTCAGCAGTATACAGAAATACTTTGAATTATTTTCACCTCAGAGTGTCTTTTAGGACTGAAACATGACCTATTCTGCATGTGTAAACAGAAATCATGCTAGGCTGGCCTGCCTTTTAGGATGATGTGTAAATAATTGCTCTAAGGCAAGCTAGGCATTTAGTTTGTGGCTTTGATAGGCTTTCAGGTTGCATCAAATCACTTTTCTAGGTACTGTTACTTACCTTTCCCATCCTGTTGAATGGAGCCATGTGATGTTGGGAAGCCTTTACCTACAGACCATCTGTTTCTTGCCTTCATCTCTGTACTCCGTATTTTTTGGATTGGTATTTCTTCTAGGTAGGGGCAGTGCCTTACTTCGTTGTAACTGACTAGTCTGTCTGTGAGTATTAATGGGAACAAGCAAGATTCTCAAATAGAACCTAGTAAATTACCCACTCCTTCATCACAGTGCATTACATTACTAATTGAATGTCAGCTAAATGTTTCTCCAGGCATTTGACTAAAAGGAGCATGAGCGATAGTGTACATACAAGAACCACAAATAGTAAATAAGCGTGATTATGAAAAACGATACAACTTCTTCCCTTCTGCAAATAAATCTCTTGTAAATTTGAACCAAAGCGCTCATTCGACTGGCTGTGCCTGTTTCTGTTTAAAGCACGCCAATTTAAGGAACAAATCAGGTTACTTACCTAGGCTTGATTACTTTTAGCTAAGACAGAAGCCGTGGCCTGCTGGACTGTTGCTAAGAGGTCTGCCAGAATGCGATAAAGAAATCTGAAAATCTGGAAGATCTCTATGAACTTATTTTTCTCGTGGTCCTGAAAGAGAGCTCTGCCCGCTGTTTAGACTTTTCTTTTAGTTTATTAATCAATTTTTAAAGCTACCTTTATTTTTTATCACTGTGAACTGTCCCAGAGAAAAGGAAGAAAACTGGATTTTTTACCACCATTTACTAAAAACTGAGAGAAGCTGCTCTGTAAACGAATCTAGCTCTTACCAGCCATGGGAGGGCAACTGACAGCTCCTCACACACGCCTGCAGCTGCGGTGGGATCTCCCGCTGCCAGCGTTCAGCTGCGTCTAGAAAAGAGACATCACCAAAGCATCAGAGAGATTGGGCGCTTCAGTTAGCAAGACAGGACCAAGGACTGCTTTGCTTAAGTGAAACACACGTGGAAGCTTTTTGTAAAATACAGGTTGGGTTTTTTGAGTTCTGTGCCAACTGTGGAACTGTCACAATGTAGAACCCAAATATTAAGCATGTACATGGAAAATAAGAACGATTGGAGTAAGAACTACAGGATAATACAAAGAGGGTACACCTGGTGTTTCAGTGAGCCTGGTCCCTGTTGTCTAATCCTTAAGATTTTCATGTTGTGTTCTGTGATACATAGTTACTCAAAGGAGTAACCAGTCAGATAGGAGTTGCATTCATTTTATCTTCTACTGAGAGCAGGTGATTGAAGCAGAGAGGGGATGCGCAGAATCTGGAGGAGGACACACACTTGGCAACACATAAATGCACGTGAGCAAAAGGTCCTGGGTTAGTTGGGGTTCTGGAAGAACATCACCCAGCTTCAGCTCACCATGTGCCAGATGAACCCTCTGATTGTGGCCAGTCACTTCACGTAGGTGTAGTAGCCCTTGATCTGTAGTGGCGGGGTCATCAAGTAGGTGGATGTACAGGGCAAACCGTGGTGTCTAAGGAGCTCTGTAGATAATTTCATAGAATCACAGAATGGGTTGGAGAGGACCTCAAAGATCATCTAATTCCAACACCGTGCCATGGGCAGGGACACCTCCCACTCGACCAGGCTGCTCAGTTTGCAGTATTTATGTCGTGGAGACTCTGCGAGATTTAGGTTCTGTAAGTGCAGTGCTCTTGGCTGCTTCCAAAGAACTCAGAGCTGTGTGATCGCTGGGATTAAAAGAGAAGGAAATGAAGGGCTTTCAAGTTTCTCTGCCTAAGGAACAATATGTTGGCATTTGTGGCTATATGGGCAGATTGTTGGTTCCAGGGCAAAGCAAATTTCAGCATATAGCAGTCCTGGTTTTCAAACAGTGACCTATAGTTTACTGATGCCCGGACAGATCCTAACCTGCCTTTCTAAATCATCTATTGAATATTTTTCTCTCTTTTTTTTTTTTTTTAATGACAGTGGTTAGCAGGTACCTTGACACAATGTAATGTGCAGGAAATAATTTTCTTCTGTGTAACATTTAAATCTGTAGCAATCAAGCCATAGTCCGTTACCTGTTATTAAAATAGCTGTGACACGATATCCAGCAAATACAGGTTTTCTCCCTAAAATTACAGTACATGTGTTCTCTGACAAACTTAGTTTTGGATAGTGGGGAAAATCATAGAATCATAGAATGTTAGGGGTTGGAAGGGACCTCTGGAGATCGAGTCCAGCCCCCCTGCCAAACAGGACCATAGAATCTAGGGCAGGTTACACAGGAACGAAATAATTAGAATTTTTATATTCTCCAGCATACAAAAAGAATTTACACAGAGGGTAGGTCTAAAATGCATCTGAGCATATTTGTAAATATAATCACAATATTCTTGAGGGTGGTGAGTCACTGGGACAGGTTGCACAGGGAGGTTGTAGATGCCCCAACACTGGATGTGTTCAAGGCCAGGCTGGATTTGACCTTGAGCAACCTGGTCTAGTAGGAGGTGTCCCTGTCATGGCAGGAGAGTTGGAACTAGGTGATCTTTAAGGTCCCTTCCAACTCAAACCATCCTATGATTTTATGATTATATCTTAGAGATAATTCCAGCTTGGTTTCCTCCTTTTTTTTTAAATTTTATTTTTTTAATGTACCATTTATCGTATTTTTTCCCACATTTATCTAAACTACCAGGCATTTAACTTTCCTATAATGTATCTGTCACTTCATTTAGCTCTTTTTCCTCTATTTTCTTCTCTCTTCCTAGCATCCAAATACTGGACAATGTCAGCTTCTTCAGTAAGACCTAATATGTGACAGAAAGAAAACCCTCCACATCTTTGGCTCATCTTTTCCCTTGTTCAACTTTCTTCTACACGAAGAGAGATTATTGCTGAAAACAGTCTCGGTTGTTTGCTTCAAGAACATGGATTTTTTGAGTTATTTCCTCTGTTATTATCTCAATACCTCTTTGTGTCTAGATGGACTTCATTTCTTTCACCACCTAACCTTAAACCCCTTCTTTGGACAACATTTGGGCTTCATTGAAAAAGAGAATTTCTGAGAACAAGGTGGCTCAGTCTAGTGGTATTTGTCATGGAAAATATCAGTTAATTAACACCTAAGTGAGAGAAATCAGGAGGATCTGTATCTCTTAGGCCACTCAAGCAGAGTTTGAAAGCTGCAGGTGGAACCTGGAACGCTTTAAGCTTCTTTTAGACTCAGTTATTTTTAAAGACAAACCAGCAAGTAAGTTGTTTCTTTAAAGCAGATAGTTGCCTGCTCCTGCTGAAGGGAGATTGTCAGCAGCTCTGAAAGACAGTTCAGTGCCTTGTATCAATAAGACATTACGTTTTGGGCTTGATCGAGTGCCCGTACACAGAGATTGACTCAAATCATTCATGGTACCTGAGCACATTTGGATACCTTTTGGGTAGGTGTTTTAGAGATCTGTATTTTGGTTTAGGTATGTCATTTTTGGCACATGTGCAGCGGATTGCAAAAATATCTTGCCTCTCCTCTGCAGTGAGACACTCCTGTGCTAGATAATAGCACGAGCAGCACAGTAAGCAGCAGTGAAGCCTTCACACCCTGCAGGTCATTTGAATTGGATGTTCTATAAAGAGTCGTATGCAAGGTGGGTTCTGACACGCCGAGTCTCCCGCCTGCCGTGCCCTTTGCTACTTCTTTTGGCCGTTTTCTCTGGCTCAAAAGAATCTGCCAGTCAGAGCATCCAGGGACTTACCCCGACTTGTACCTCTGAAGTAACTAGAAGGCAAGTAGCAGATGCAGTTTGTTTTGATAGAAACACAGGGGTTATACCTATCTGCTTTTTCATGCTGGAGAGAAAGAGGCAACTACCTTCACTTCTTTCAGAAAGCTGACTTTAAAAATTCAAAAGAAACATATAAAAGACACCTGCTCTTTGCTCTTGTCGGACTAATGTTGACTAGATTAATGACCACCCCAGCAGACTATTATGGGGTTTTCTCCTTAAAGGGTTGCTTCTCAAAATTTAAAATTTTGTTAAAGTTTTATTTGGAACTTCAGTTGATGGCACCTCGCAGCAGGGCAGGGGTGTGTGGTGGTGGAGGTCATCTCCCATCCTTCATTTGCAAGGCAATGTGCAGTAGATTTGTTGCACCTTCATATTTTGAAGGGGGGGAGAGGGCGGTGGAGAAAGAACCTTGCATATATTCAGAGAATGTGCTATAAACTTTGGAATATTCATTTCAAATACCGTAAAGTCTCTCTCACGTTTATAAAATGAATCGGGTTTTATCTGAGCACAGATAGCAGCTAGGGCAAAGATTGAGACTCGGGGAAAATGTAACTTCTCAGCTCTTCATCAAGCGTCCTTGAATAACTGACTTGACTTCTTTAAAGCTGCCTCAGTTTCTCTACATCTAAGTTGGCCTTCCAGTATCTGAAGGGAGCCTACAAGAAGCTGGGGAAGGACTTTTCACAAAGGCCTGTAGTGATAGGATGAGGAGTAATGGGTTGCAACTGGAAGAGAGGAGATTTAGATTGGAAATCAGAAAGGACTTCTTTACTCTGAGGGTGGTGAGACACTGGCACAGGTTGCCCAGGGGAGCTGTGGATGCTCCATCCCTGGAGGTGTTCAAGGCCAGGTTGGATGGGACCTTGAGCAACCTGGTCTAGTGGGAGGTGTCCCTGCCCATGGCAGGGGGGTTGGAACTAGATAATCTTTGAGGTCCCTTCCAATCCAAACTGTTCTATGATTCTACAATATATATAAATATGTGAAAAATGTATTTTTTATATATCTTTCCTTAAAGCTCTTCTCTCCTACAAAAACCTTGATCAGATTAAGCAGCTCTTAAACTGAGAGCGCTGCTTTTCATGTTGACCACCACCTTCTCGCTGCTTCCCATCTGTTGTTTGTAAACACTTCATGTCTTGTGCTGCTGATGTTGTTAGCTCCTTGGAAAACAAGCTTCATTTCCTTATGTTTACACGCTGCGTCAAAACAACAGGAAATCTGTCCTGACTGTGAATCCTACGCAATGCCAGAATATAGAGGTTTGGGTTTTTTTCTTGCTCGGGATCTCAATCAGTGAAACTTAGCAGAGGTAAACAATTACGTTGCAAGCTGTAAGACAATATAGATCACGTTTACACAGAGTTTATGTTCAAGTAGTCTTGTCTGTGGGGGAGAACAAGACGAGTGAGAGAGAGCCCAAAGGAGGGAGCTGGGCTGAGTGTGTGAGAGAAGGGACAGGAGCTGGTAGAGGAACGAGGCAGAAGGTGCTCAGGTTAAAAACTGCAGTATTTATTTTTGGCTCATGCCTTTGCAGAACTAGTTGAAGTAGTCTTCTGGAACTGCTCTGTCCCTAGAATTCTGTTCTTTTCCTGACCAAAGAAAGGCTTAGGGAGAAGGATTAATAACCAGATCCTAGTAACTGTCACAGAGTAAGAATTACTCTCTTCAAAATTTTCAGTCTGAGGAACGGAAGGGTTTTCTGTGCTGTCGTGGCTCCAAATGCAGTTCATTAAGTATTCCTCTGTTGAAGAAGACAACCAATGGATTTGCTTCACTTCAGGGAAATTACTGTCCTCAACCTTCTGCTTTTTCAATCATTGCATCCTGTTGTGCTTTCTGTACGTACGAGGTGAGATGGAAAGCTGTCTGGTACTTGCTCATCCACGTGAAAATTGCTGGATTCCTCCACTGAATAATAGCACTTTTCTGCGATGTCATTTACGGGTACTGAGCTAAATTTTGATCCTTTCTCCTTTCTCAGGCCTTATTATACAAACTCCTGGTGTCTTTAGGAGACTTTCAGTAGACAAAACATGACAGGGAATATCCATATCTGACCTTGCATCTTTGTAATCTAGAGCTAACTAGCTGTAGAACTTCTGGTCTACAAGAAAAAGAAACTCCTTTTTCTTTTTCTTAACCTTTCTTTTTTGTTTCTCATTTCCAATTTGCACTACATTAAAGATTCTCTGTACTTAAGGGTTAAAACAGATACTTGGGATATTACTTGCTAAACATTTTTTATCAACAGAAATGCAATCACATATATTTCCTATCTTGTGGGCATAAAGCCGTGGTGAGATAGAACTGAGATTTGTTTTAGACACGATAATGTTTACAGAAATTATCTCCCACATCTTGAAGACGTAAAATTTCTAATTTCTCTTTGTTTTCTATTGACAGAAGCCCAAGACGATGCATCTTTCCATTAACATCTATAAAAACGCACAAAAGATTTTTAACTGAAACTTGGCCTGAAGAAGGTTAATGAAGTTGGTAGCAGTCTGTGTCACAAATGAAAAGACTATGGATGATTCTGGTCTTTTCTTTCAGGCCTTGATGAATCCCAAAAATGACAGAAAGTTGATTGCTATAAAGGAGCAGGAGCTGTAAGAGGAGAAAAGTCAAGAACAAAACTAAATAACAGAAAGCTGATGACAAGAGCTACTACTGGTGGTGACCAGTCTGTTTTAAGCTGAAATTTTCTTGCATCCTAATGGATCTTTTGACCTAATTTACAGAGTCTTCCTTGTTAATTAACTTTTTTAGAAAGGTCAAACCTTTTTTTCTGCTAAAGTCCATGTACTTCAATGAAGAAATCTTTTATCATCTACAGTAGCAATCGAGCAACATAAAATTCAGGGGGTTTTGATTATGAAGAAATTAATAAATCATGAGCAGTAAGCCTGGAGTATTTCACATCCCTTTGCCCTGTCCTCATTGACAGTTAAAGAATGATACAGGGAATCTCTTTTTGTGTTTGTCTGTTTTTCATGACCAGTGCAAATAACCATATAGGCTTATGAAGGCAGAGAGTTATCTAGCTACAGGCAAATCCACTTCCAGACAGGAGGTGGATGTAACTTAAAACAGAGAGAAAATGACATTCCGGAAATCCACACGGACCTGTTAATTGTGAGAGAAGTCTGAGAAGTGTGAGAAGAATTGCTCCATGTAGAATGAGCACGCCGCATTTAGATTAAAAAATCTTTATTTCAATATCAAAGAAGCTATGCACATTCCTATTGAATTATGCAGCTTATTGCTTCTGAAAATGGTTGCACCTCTTGATCGATCAGGTCAAGAGTTACACCACATGCCTCACATAAAATGCATCTCAAATGGGAATGATGCTGCAGGAATATTTACATTTTCAAAGCATTCTTCATATTTGCATGACCGGTGAAGGGACTATCCCTTAAAAAAGGGGAAAAAAGAAAACAGGGAAAGCTTTTTCATTACAATAATGCACCTGCTCAGAAATAAGGCAGGAACGTCTCACAAACTATAATGATCAGAGGACTTGCAATAATATGTTGTGGCAGGGGAAAAACTACATTATCCTATTCTGGGAATTTCCCTGACAGGGTACCAGGATCCATTCCCCTTCATGATTTCTTCATGCAAACTACTTAAGATACTTCATAAAAACCGAGTAAATTCCAGAAAAGAATTTTGGCAAATTAAATCAAGCCAGGTTGCTATGACAGTCCCTACAAATATTTCTATTTTCGCTTTGTTTTTGTATTATAAATATGTCAAGATGAAGCCATTTCTGTCAAAGCTGATTTTTTTCCTCTTGTGAGAATTTTCCAGGCGTTTTTTTCGATGCCCTTATTTTCAGCATTCGTCAAAGTCAAGATGAAGGCTAATTTCAAGTGCTCTAACTTACATCTGCATCATCGTAAACCCACGAGAACATAGCTTCAGCCTTATAAATGAGTAATGTGATCAGATACAGTATTGTTAAATTGACTGTGCTTACCGCTCTGTACAACAAGTGACTGAAAAATAAATGACAATTCACATTGGCTAAAGCATTTCTGGTGGTTTCTGAAATGGAAGTCGATGGAATAGACATGAGCCATTGCCAGAAAATCTTAACAGTTCTCCTTTTTTGTTCCAGTAGCACAATGCCAAGTGAAATCTAAGTAGACACAGGGAATTGCATCTAGTCCTCTGTAAATAAGAAACAGGTGAACTCTCAAAGGTGCGGGCATAAAAATAGCACAGATTTATCATCTGGACTTCATTGATGAAATCTTACATAAGGAACTCGTTGAATATTGGTGCCGGTGGACCACCACTGGAAGTGATAGGCAATAGGGCAAGTAAAAAAAAAACAAACAACCCAAATTCCCCTCAAAAACCCTGTCTTTCTGTGTCAGTTAATTCACAACAGGTTAAAGTTGACTCAAAATTTTTAGGGGGGGTAGTATTTACCAAAATTGCTAATTGAATCTTTGCATTCAGAAGTATCGACAGGAGTGGGTATATTCAGGTTTTAGATTTTTTGACATCAGAATATAAGATCTAGAAGTTGGGAAAGGAGTTACCAAAGATAGAGTTCACCCGTGTGGGGCACTAAAACTGATAAATTGTAGTTAAAGGTGTTTCTCGAATTAAAATTCATAGATATTCCTCCCTAAAGTTAACCCTAAAGACGTGGGTTAATCATGGGGTTTGATGCAATGAGGGTTTTTTTGGATTATGGATTGATCATCCCTCCTACGACAGGCTGACTTCTATGTTGGTTTATGCCCCAGTCACTTAAAATGTGACCCAAGATCTACAACATGGCAACAATATATGCTTGGGATCTGTCAAGAAATTAAGAATTGTTTGATTAATGGCAGCTTATTTCTGGTGCTCTGAAGTCACTAAGAAAGAAGGAAAAGGGAATGTCCCGAAGCGAGGAACCAGATAACCAGAAAGCATATTGAAAAAAGAAGGGGGAGATGGGCAGAGGGTGTAATATGCAGAAAAAGCAGGTAGAAAAGAGCTGATTTAAGATCTATGAGCTGAGGAACTGCAGGAAACTGTGTTTTGTCAGCACGTGTTGAAAGGCATTGTGCTTGAAGGGATAGCGCAGACTTTTCTCTTGTTCTTTTCTCCCCCAAACCATGGAGTTGTCTCAGAGATGGTGTTGGTCTCTTCTCCCAAATTACTGATGATAGAACGAGAGGATATGCCTTCAAGTTGCTTCAGGGGACGTTTAGATGAGACATTAGGAAGAAATTCTTTACTGAGACAGTGGTTGGGCACTGGGACAGACTGCCCAGGGAGGTGGTGGAGTCACCATCCCTGGAGGTATTTAAAAATCGAGTAGATGTAGCACTTGAGGCCATGGTCTAGTGGCTGGAGAGATGTTAGGATGAAGGTTGGACTTGATGATCCTGGTGGTCCTTTCCAACCATAATGATTCTATGAGATGTCAAGCAGCTGGGTGGAAGAGAAAGCTGGTCTATTTAACTGTATGTGTGGTATTCTAAGTCCTGTGAAAAATCTCATAATGAAATATTAGAGAAACTCCCGATTGTTATTTGTTTAAATTCAAACTCTAGCTAATTTCACTCTTTCCTCCTCCCCACACAAGCTGACCTTAGTAGGACTTTTGCAGTTGACTTGCAAGGAGAAGGTACATTTATTTTATGCTTCAGTTTAAACGTTTCAATGTTTTTGTCCTGTTAGAGGGTTATGAATGCATATCAGTTGGGAGAGCTTGGAGTAATAGGGAGCAAAAGGGAAAGTGCTCCTGGGAAATTGGTTATTTGTATAAAGCTGCTGAGAAGACAAGAGCTTTATGTGAGTGCTCTGACTCTTAAAGGACGTTTGGCTCAAGGACAGAATACTTGTTGGCACACACATTTAGGTGTGTCTGTTATTACACTGCTTTGTACCGTGCCCAGAAAATCAGCGTCTATCAAATGCTTGTTATTATGTATCTTTGCTTTACGTGTCAGCGTGTAATGGGAACATACAGACAAATTGATTCTGTGAATGTGTGCGTCCAAAGAAGAGTTCTGCTATCCCTCAGAGCCGTCTTCTGCTGTCCATCAGAGACATCGGGCGTTCAGTCAGGCTCTGGACATGGAGAAAACATGTAAAACTGGGAGTCAGCATGTGTAAAACAACCTCTTTAAAAGCTAAACAGGTGTAAATTTAGGTAGCAGTAAAAAAAAAAACGTGAGTAGAAAGAATATCTGTAATTGCCACACTAGCTCTGAACACGTTTGAGGGAGCAGAGCCATCATCCTCATCATAAGAGCGAATGACAAAATACAGATCTTCAGGACGATATGGAAGGGAAAAAAAAATCATAGAATCATATCATAGAATGGTTTGGGTTGGAAGGGACCTCAAAGATCATCTAGTTCCAACCCCCCTGCCATGGTGTAAAGCTTGCCATTCAGCATCTGACTTTTTGAATGTCAATGGGCAACACAGACCATCCCGTGAAGGGTGCTCCCCCTAACAAGTGTGTGTTACTGATACTTTCTCCACTCACCTAACAGTTAAAGAGCCATCAGAGTTCAAACCGGTCATTTATTTGGCTCTGTAAATGTTTTTAAAATCTTACTAATGGTTGAAGGAAATTACATGCAAACCATCATAAAACATTACTGAAAAGTAAATGTGGGTGTGGTGCCTTGACCTGTTTGGAATATTAAGAGTTATGCTGCATTTCAGTGTTGAGTATATATTCTCATTATTTATTGAGTGGCCAAAAATATCTTAAGAGCCTTTTAGGTAGTGTGTAATAACATCCCTTTCCCAGAAGTGTGTCAGGGCTTGTGTAGCCTGCATTTACCACATGGGTTCCTCCTAAAAAAAAACCATCCTGACCCTACAGAAGGAGCTAATGCAACGAAGTGTCCAAATCCTCTGCATCTTCAGTGAGTATCTCCTTTGACCCTTCCAGTATCTGAAGGGGCCCTACAGGAAGGCTGGGGAGGGACTTTTTACAAGCTCCTGTAGTGATAGGACGAGGGCTGATGGGTTCAAAGTGGAAGAGGGAAGATTTAGATTAGAAATTAGGAAGAAGTTTTTCACTCTGAGGGTGGTGAGACACTGGAACAGGTTGTCCGGGGGAGCTGTAGATGCTCCATCCCTGGAGGTGTTGAAGGCCAGGTTGGATGGGGCTTTGAGCAACCTGGTCTAGTGGGCGGTGTCCCTGCCCATGGCAGGGGGGTTGGAACTAGATGATCTTTGAGATCTCTTCCAGCCCAAAACATTCTATGATTCGATGATATGCCTAAACCTGGAGCAATAGCCACAGGATGTGATCTAGTAAAGATTAATGACAAATTATCCTGAACTTTTTTTTGTCTTCAGTGCTGCAGAAGCATGGTGATGATGATGTATTGTCCTCGGTCTGCCTCCAGATGAAACCCTCTTTCACGTTACAAGAACAGGAGCCTCTGATGATAGGAGGGAGGCTGCCGGGTTACTGCCCACAACACAACATTGCAGAAGAACAAAGGAGTAGCACGATCTGAAGTCGACGTAATGAAGCACTTAATGCTCCAAACAGTGGCAAAGAGGGAAGGAGGGAGCAAAGGTTGTTATCACAAGATCCCCCATTTGTTCTGTTAAGACCTTAATTTTTGTACCTTTTATTAGTTGCAGGGAGTTATAAAGATGTACATTACAAGGTAGTTTGATGAGTTATAGCTACGTGGACATCAGCTCTACGCTGAAAATTTAAAAGTAAAATATGGAGCAATTAAGCTTTAAAACTGTCGTATTGTGCATCTTACCTCTCCCTCCTAGAGTTTTTTGTAATGCTGTTTCCAAACAGTATGTTTCAGGAAGAATGTTTTCTTAGTAAGCAAACTTTTAGTTATTCCGATGCATTCTAATATGCTGAGGACTTTTATTTTATAACAATTTTTCTTTCTAAGGTGACAGTGAATGTCTATTGAAAAATTGCCTCATCTCTCTCTCTTTTATCTCCAGATTCTCTCTGAAAACTCTATCATTATAAATTATAATGGAACTCAAAAAGTGACCAGAATAGTAATTGAAAGAACATTTGCCATCTTCAAAATGAGTCTTAGATGCTCAGATAAATGTGGTGGAACAGAGCTAAACTGCCCTTCAAGGAAGTTCAGCGTAGTCCTGGTAGGTGTATGTTATGTAACACAGCCATTAAATAAGGTTCATCTAAAGACGAAAAGGAAGCTGCTTAATGAGTCCATCCAAATTCTTGAAGTAAATGGCCATAATGATATAGACTCGGAAAATTATGTCATGACAGGACAGAAGGAAATTAAAAATAAGGCGCTAGCTATCTGCACGAAAGTGTGAGCTGGAGTAAAACTGCCACCTTCATTCTGAAGCAGTGCAACAGTAGTCAGAGTGCCTAGACGTGGGACTGCAGCAGAGGAGAGGAGGTTCTGTTTCTGGCTCGTATGCAGACCTCCCGCATGTTGGCTCATATGTGCCTCCTGAGCCTCCTGTGTCTTCACATTTCATCCTCCAACCGTTTTAGAGGCAGTAAAATGGAAATGAGAAAGACCAGCTTTCCAGTGCTAAAGGAAAAGTGGACTGCAGACAGTAGACTACAGTTTCAGGCAATAAAGGAATTGCAAGTTCTTTACTTCCCATGCTAAACAGCAGGTCTGGGGCCTGCTTTCCTTCCCCTCACCTCCTGCAGTCTGCTCAGTGAACAAGAAGGCTCTAGCAAATGCTACAAAATTGGGTTCTTGCAGCTTTGTGGGTTTTTTTTTGTTTTCTTTGTCTGCACAAGTCCCAGAATTGCATATTTCTAGATGTATATATCCAGGTTCAGCTACAGCAGGATGGGCAGTTCCAGCAGTTACGGCAGCACTTCCAGCTTTGTGCCTGCTCCTTGAAGTGGGAGCTGTGGGTTTGAGATCCTTCAGACTGGCCTCCAATCCAGATCTTCTTCCCAGGCTCCTAAACACTGCTTGCCTTGGTTCTGCCTCTTCACCGGGCTTACCAAGGCAAACGGTCGTGACTGTGCTGGAACATATCCTTCAGCTCAGGTTCCTCGGGTGATTCAAAGGTACGTTTCTGAATTGCAGGAAACCTCGGGCTGCAAGTAGCCACTGGTGCAATCACGATGATTGTGCTTTGTGCAGCATAGGAGAAATTCAGGTGGTTTAGTAAGTTCTCCAGGAGGAGGATGGAGGTACATATAGCTTTACAGGAATCAAAGTAGTTAGGCTAAAACAGTATTCCTCTTTAGGAACTGGGTCTTACAAGCAAGTAAACACCTGAGGCACCCAAATTCTTTATCACCTCTTCTCTTGCCAAATTGTTCATGGTCCTATAGGGGCAAACACCCTTTCCCGGATAAAACTTGTACCAATGTGAATGAGGGACATCATTTTTTGCATGGCAAATTTAAATAGAGGGAAAAGAAAGTGTTCAGCCATAGGCTTATCTGTATATATAAAAAGCAACTCCAAATGATTGATTTATGAGAGACCCTAAGACAGGCAAGGTAGCGCAGCTTTTCTAGGAAAGCTCGTATTAAAAACACCCCAATATTCAGTTATTTATGCATAAAGTGCCATAATCATAGAATGGTTTGGGTTGGACTGGACCTTAAAGATCATGCACTTCCAACCCTCCTGCCATGGGCAGGGACACCTCCCACTAGACCAGGCTGCCCAAAGCCCCAGCCAACCTGGCCTTGAACACCTCCAGTGATGGGGCACCTACAACCCCCCCAAACAACCTGTTCCAGTGTCTCACCACCCTCAGAGTGAAAAACTTCCTAATTTCTGATGTAAATCCTCCCTCTTACAGTTTGTAGCCATTACCCCCCTGTTCTGTAACTAAAAGTCCCTCCCCATCTTTCTTGTAGGTCCCTTTCAGATACTGGAAGGCCACAATGAGGTCTTCCCAGAGCTTTTTCTTTTCCAGGCTGAACAACCCCAGCTCTCTCAGCCTGTCCTCATGGGAGAGGTGGTCCAGTCCTCAGATCATCTTCGTGGCCCTGCTCTGGACCTGCTCCAGCAGGTAATCATTTTCTTTCCTGTCAGGTTATCTTTCTGTGGATTTCTCTCCTATATTTTCTATACCTGCCTCTCAAAATCTATGAAGTATCCCCAGCTTTTATCGTGTCCAGGTTCTTGACCCCCTTGTTGCAAGAAAAGGCACATGCCACCTAAAGCTTTGCTTATGCCAGTTGTCCTGCTCACACACATACGCTGTCAGACCAGCTGGCTGTTGGCAAACAGCGAAGGTAAATGTCAGGTTCTTGCCTGTCCCCCTGCTATGAGAACAGCACAAAAGTATTTCTCTCTAAACAGCACAGTATAACTATAGTCCACTGATCCAGTTTGGTTTATATAATTTACAATACTGCAGAAAGGAAACAGCAATAAGAGGGTAAGACATGCAGAGAAAGAAGAAAGCACACTGCACTTAATTTCTCGTGCGAAATTTAATTTTTTCTTCTTTTTAATTAAGTCCTCCCAACTTAATCCAAGTGGCATTACACAAGAACTGATGAAGCATCTTCAGAGCTGATGTGGTTTTTTTTCCTCTGTCTATAAAAATGGATTTATTTCTTACAAAGGAGCAAACAAGGGCCAACTCATCAGATGGGAGAAAGCCGTGTTACTCCATTCCATCGAAAAAGATCATTTTGCACCAGATTTATATCTGGCCCTTGTTAGTTCTGATCTGCTTGTATGCTTCCAGGTTTGGAAAGGAAAAGAAAAGAAATCCTCCTACGTCATTTTGTCAGAACTGCCTTGTTAGGGATCAGTTTGACCTCCTCCTCCTCCATCACTCACATTTGGGAGTTTTTAGGTGAATCGGGGCCATCAGCAAAGCAAGAGGATTATGGAAGAGTGGGGCGGTTGTGCTCTACCATTTTTGGGGTCGTTCACCCTTGTGGGATGAACGAGGACAGATGTTACCGCAAGATTAAGCGCGGTTCGTAAACCTGGGATAGAAAATGTGTTGAAAATGTTTGTTGTAGGAAAAGAGTGAAGAACCTTCTTGCTCCCGTGAACCGGATGGGCTGTACGAGATAGTCAGAATAAACGTGGCTGTTGAGCAGCTACTGACGCTACATGAAAAGAGCTTCAGCAGGGGAACAAAAGGGATAGTGTTGTATCTTTACTGCTGATTAAAGCCTGTAAGTACTGCATCTGCAGAATTATGCACATCTTAAGCAAACGACTGCACTATGTCATAAGCAAGAAAGACAAGTCACAGGGTGCAAGGCAAAGCTTTCCTCCAAGGTATTGATCTTTAATCAGTCTGCAGTCCCTCTCTCACAGTGACTGCAGTGTCATCTGAGCTGTGCCCTCACTGCATTGTGCCAAACACTTGCCATAATACAGCTGTTTAACACTTTCCAGTGCACAGCTGGGCCACGGTAACTACTAAGCCTGGAGTAAACAGACGGTTTTTGAACCTTCCAATGAAAAATAGGTTCCTCCTGAAAGAACTCGCCATACTCAACATCCCTTCCAGATATGAATAAACCAAACCAGAAGAGCGGGCATTAAAAAAATTGAAAACAGAATGCCAGAAGAAAAATAATCAATGACATAATGTTAAAGCAAGTCACTCTGTGGAAAGGATTTAGTACAGCGAAAATTAGTCATAGTTCTAAACAGGGTAGTACATAACAGATAAGGAGATCTGGAGAAACCAGGTCTGGAGAGAGGTTTACTCAGTATTAAATGATGATGGAACATCTGTACATTCCATCCATCACTCGTTATGTGAAAGAACATTTGATTCGGCAAATTATACAGAGGCCTATACAGAGCATTTGCAGAGAAAAAAAGAAAGGAACAGGTTATACAGCCTTGAAAAGATCCAATTTTTCTTCTGTGTACACAGCAGCAAAATGATGTGCAGGTTTTTTGTGTACTAGGCTGTTTCTGAACAGCTAGTCATTAAAAATATCAGTTGTTTTCTCCTAGAAAACAGGAGAAAATCTGCAGCTTTCAAATATACCTGGAAATTGCATTTAATTTTAAAAATATTATTTAATTCAAGATAAAACTGCAGATTCGGATCCCTACACACAAAGGGCTTCAGATCTACATTGCCAAACTTCAACCTGTTCTTACGGTTGTAGTCCCAACTTCTAAACTATTTATTTTTCCTTCTTAATGCTCATGCAGAACCACCCATAACACTGACCCTCACTGAATTATTTTCTATCCTCGTCTATTTCACATTGCTCTGTTAGTGTTTATTAACTTCCTTTTAATGAAGTCATCCTTTTGAAAAAGCATCTTTCTGTACTGTTCTCCACCAAAGCAACTGGACTATGACATCTGGCAACAGAACGCCCACTAGAACAGGCAACTACAACCACATTTTTAAGGTTTTGGTCTCATTCACAAACCAGCAACGATCCTGAATTTGAACTTAACCCACAGCCAAGCCTTTGAACGTTGGCCAAAACATAGTCCTAGCCCAGGTATGGATTGCCTTGGCCCAATCTGTAATATAATGTTCAGATCCAAGAGGAAAGTGCTGAAAGTACAGCGCGACATTTCTCCGTGCGTGTGCCCTTGCCCTGTGAAAGAAGCAAGCCAACGCAGATGGGTTTGATTCTCTTTCTTTGTAGGATGGGTCAAAATACTTGCGTT
The DNA here is from genome assembly GCA_013400335.1 of Eurystomus gularis. NCBI lineage: Eukaryota > Metazoa > Chordata > Aves > Coraciiformes > Coraciidae > Eurystomus > Eurystomus gularis. Next base: position 224,246 of record VZZY01024888.1, on the reverse strand, counting down.
TGCTATGGATGCACACAGGGACAGCAAATCACAGTTCTGTCATACATGGTTACATGCTAAGAAGCTGGTAACTTCACCATGAAGCTTTACTAGATGGCCAAGAAATGGAAGGCTCGTCAGCAGACCATGTACTAAACGTGTCTGTTTAACATGCTTCCCAAGGGAGCATCTTCCAGATTGAAGGTCCGANACCCCCAAATCCTTCTCTTCAGGGCTACTCTCAACCCACTCTGCACCCAGTTTGTATTTGTGCCTAGGGTTGGCCTGACCCAGGTGAAGGACCTTGCATTTTGACTTGTTGAAGCTCATGCAGTTTGCACTGGCCCATTTCTCAAGCCTATCATGAAGCTGGGTTGCTCAAAATCGCTTTTTGATCTGAAGAAAGGCTATGATACAAGAGCAGTGTTGTAACAAAGGCGCTGGGGGGAAGCATTGGAAGAGTATCACCTCAAAGAACCGCCAATTATGTTTTCTACAGTGTACAAAGTTCACGACGAAAGTTACTCTGAGAACTTGAGTCAGGTTGTACCATTTCCAAAATGCATGGCTAAGCAAGAAATGTCATTCACTCAAGCCATCATCAAAATGTTTCTAATTACATCCCTGACTAATTACATTAGCGTATACCTTTTAAGTAGTGATTTTAAAATTACAACACTTGGCTCAAAATTGATTCCTTATTTTTAGGCAACTCTTCCTATCAGCTTGAACCAACAGTGCTTAATCAGATGATAAGTTTTCACACAGAATTGCTGATTATAGTCCTAAACCTGCAAAGTACCGCAGGAGCAGAGGAGGATCAGAGCGGGGAAGGTAAGAAAAAAACAAACAAAACCAAAAAAACCCAAAAAACCAAAAAACTTCATTCTATAATTCATCTACGAATAATTAGCGTGGTTATTTTATATGATATCGTAAGGGTATACTGACACTTTATGTCCTTTGGGTGGTATCAGGAAAAGACACTGCAGATCCTAATGGAAAACAGGCCAGAAATTTGAGATCATTGATCTCCACCAGCATTTTGGCCACTGAATGGGATGTCCCTATAAATCTAGGAGGTCCTGAGTCTGCAGAACGTGTACTTCAGCTGAGGAGTATATCTAATGCAGTGCCATTATCTTTTGTTTCTGAAATAGTCAATTTGACTATGATGGCATGAAGAAGCTGACCATCATTCCAGAAGCCTACAACAACTTTGCAGTGTCCAGTTTCCACATACAGCCCAGGTGTGGGTGCAGAGCACCAACAGCTTTGGATAGACACGACCTGCGACAGCAAATCCTGAGCTAATGGCAATATTGTCTTTCCAAATGCCAATTTAAAAAAATAAATATATATATGTACTCTACCCATCTTTTGTCTGACTGTACTAGACACCTAGATAGAAAGTGGGTTGCTCCTTGGTTGGATGTTCTCTTTTCTTTTCTACACACATCTTCCAACAGCAGCCACGTGCAATCAACTCGATTCTCAAGTAATTGCACACTTGTGCCCAACAGCATTTGGCTTTGAAAGCTATTTAAAGCAAACCAAAAAGTGCATTTCCCATCCAAAGCTGCTTCTTACACCTTTTACACCTTTAAGCTGACACCTTAACTAAATCTTTTGGTGTTGTCGTGCTAAAGGTTTAAACTAATGAGTATAGAGAAATCCTTTAAGGAGTGCATCGTCTCTTGCCAACATTCTTGGCTTGATTTATGTTCTTGTTAATAGGTTTGTACATTGATATTAAACACTCCTTAAGTGCTTCCACTTGGCTATATAAATATGATTGTTTTATCCTGCAAGCTAGAGCACAGGAAGTTCCACCTCAACATGAGGAGGAACTTCTTTCTTGTGAGGGTTCCAGAGCACTGGAACGGGCTCCCCAGAGAGGTTGTGGAGTCTCTTTCTCTGGAGACTTTCAAGACCCATCTGGATGCGTTCCTGTGTAACCTGCCCTAGATTCTATGGTCCTGCTTGGCAGGGGGGTTGGACTTGATGATCTCCAGAGGTCCCTTCCAACCCCTAACATTCTATGATTCTATGATTCATGTGAATATTTCTGTTCAGTGTATTTGTTGTGAGGTACCTGATCTAAGTTTAAACTTGGAAAGGAAGGGAAAAGGAGGTGAGTTCCATCCCTTACTGGCATTTGGATTGGAATATCAATAAAAAGTCCGTACAAAGGTCCAAACCTTTTTGTTGCACAAACACTAAATGGAGGCATCATTGCCCAGAAAACTTTACAGATGAAGACACTAACAAATGAAACAGGACATGAAGGCTGAATTTGCACATAAATGATCATAGCAAAGAAGTATTGCAGCGTTTTCTGTTCCGTTTATGATTCTGTGTATGGGAATTTTTTTTCCTATTGAATCTTCTTGATGTAAACAAAAAGAAGCAGAATTGTGTCAACCAAAATATGTGTGTACAGCTTGAAAAAAAAAAGGAAAAACCTAGAAAAAATCATTTTTAAATAAAAAGAACGTTTCAAAAAATCAATTCCTTTATAATAAAAAATGGAGCTTAAGGAACAATTTGAATTACTTTGTTTAGGGTCAAGCCAATATTTTCCAATTCAAAATAATTTCATCTTTCTTTTCATATTTGCCAGACTGACTAGAAATGAAAGTAAAATGAATTACCAAAAGAAAGTATTGATTTTTTTTTTTTTTCATTTAAGTCAGCAGACAATAACAAAAATGAAATCAAGTATTCACGCATTTCCAGTATTTTTGTTGTTGCTAATGCAAGGGCAGAGGTTGGAAGTAACCAAGGAGCAGAAAAGGAAGACGTGAGTAGGTTACCCGAGAGGGATGGGCTGTAAATCAGGATTTAAAGAAAGGGAAGGTAAGGGATGGTTGGATTTCAGTATGGAGCTTTTCCTGTGTTTGAAGAGGAGTACAAGGGAAAGTGTGGGTATACAGGATAAATTGACAGCTGGACAGTAAAATCTGAGAATATTACGGAAAAGTCAGTGTCCTAACAGGTTAATGGGTCAAACTAAGGCTACCCAGGCAGGTATAAAAGGCATATGGATTCAACTGGCTTTTCAGTGTAGTTCTGATTTGCCAGAGGAGAGAAGATTTTTTTAAAATTGTATTTCCAGGGCTATTTCTGTGGTACTAGAAAGGTACAGTGTAATCTGTCTGTTATTTCCCATTGCCACCAAGGTCACACCTATCTGGCAAAAAGCCCAGATTCGAGGCTATTTTACCTCACCTATTTCAGCTGTTCAGAGTTAAAACATTGCTTTGCTATTGTGTGGACAAAGATTAGAGTGTTTAAAAACCATGTTCACCCCCAGATAATTTATTTGTCTTTATTACAGTAAATTTATACTACAGTAGCATCTAATATTATGTTTACCATCCACACCCTATCACGCAGGGCTCTGCACAGCTGTGAGAGAATAATGTGGTTTAGATAATATAGCATGTATTGAACAATATATTTATATGATATTATGTATAGCATTTAGAATTCTACCTAATAAAGAATTGTGTATATATGAAGAAGGAGGTTTTTTTCTGGCATCCCATTGACTGTAATACTGAGAAAATGCTTTTTTGGGGCGTTTTTATTCCCCTTTCATGAGGATTTTTTTCCCCCATTAAATGAAATTTTTGGCAGATTTCTCAGAAATGTTCTACCTATTACGTGTCTCTAATTTATTTTTCCTTTTTTTTTTTAATATTCTCGCACTTCTTTGCATTTGGAAGGATATCAAACTACTAGTGCAGCCATGCTGCTTTCCTTGGCCCTTTCAGTGAAGAAAAATATAGCCAGACATAATAAATAGAAGAAAGATTCAGTGCCATTTCTCAGAAGAACATATAAAAAGGGAGCCTATATATATGAGGTTCAAGTCACACGTAAATGACTTGATGCATATTTTTATTCTAGTATTTTCAGGAAGATGGATCCCAGCCCATTAAAACTGAAGTTTCCAGCAAGACAGGCGCTCCGATGTATCATCTGTCAAGGTAAGGGTACTGAGAACCACTAGCTGACTGATATGATGGATTTTCACTTTCATACTCGCTTTTAGAAGGGAGAAAGTGTGGAGCTGAACAGCTGGTAACATTTGCTAAACGATTATGGTGCTGAGATTCTGATTTCAATTTGACTTCTTGGCCGTAAACACATGAAAAACACATGAAATGTTCCTATTCCTTAACATATTTTCACATGAGAAGAATTACTCCAACTGCTTCCTCTGTAAAAGCCGGATAGGATTAAGGAGCAAAGTGGTCTCCAACTGACCAAAACCCCATGTATTTCCTGTAAAATGTGAGTAGTCACATGTAGAATGTAGAAGTCATGTAAGAGACACAAAGCTTTCTTTAGGGTAGCTGCTACCACCTTCTGTAAGACTGTTGAAACACATGTAAATGAGAAGAAAGGTTAAAAAAAGAAAAAAAATAGAAAATTTGGCAATGTAGTAAGACTCTTCCTTAAATTCTCTCCTTTAGGCTTAGAGCTACAAAAGCCTTTCCTCATACACGTAAAGAGTAACCAAGTCAAAATATCTCTGACTGTTCCACGGTGTGATGTAGCTTGGAAATATTTTAGAAATGATGTGAAACTAGCCCATATGCTGTCACAAATACTGTTAGCACCTCGTATGTGCAAGTAAAGGAAGTAGTCTGTGGCATTTGCAGCCTCTGACCAATTGGTAAGCTCTACTAGATATTTTGGTGAATTTTAGAGGAAGATATTCGCTTATTAAAACTAAACCAAGACCACCAAACCTGCTGAATTAAAATCAAATAAATAAGTCAATCAAGTTGTCATGGTTTCCAAGCTTTGTCGTCAGAAGGTGTTTATGAAGCAGCCATCCAGAAGTACAATGCTGAAGCAGCGTGTGAAACTGATTAAAACAAATACAAGGAAGAAAACTTCTGTGTTCTTCTGAGAGTAGTCTTTGCAAATATGTGAACGTCCTCCATCAGATAATCTCAAAAAACCTGAATAAAATCCAGATGAAAATTTTCTGCGCTGTAAATCTGGGGTAAGGGATCAGGCCGCATCCCTACACTAATTATCAACAAGAGCTTTGAGTTATAAGAAATAATTGCAATGAAGGGCTGATTTCACAGAGCATTCTGAATCATTTGATGGGGTGACCTGATTTAAGTGACGGAAATTCCAGTAAAACCAGGAGAAGTCATACAAATAGAAGCAGAAAATATGTAAGATATTTCAGATATGAAACTACAGCTTGCAAAGCAGAGAGCCTAGAAGAGGGTTTGGATTTATAGAGGTCTAGAAAACCTTCTTTACAGTCAAAGACTAAACAAGATCGATTTATTTAGTTTATCTGAGAAAATATTTTGATTAAGTCATCTTCTAATCTGTAAGTTGGAACATGGAGAGAAGACTTCTGATAATGGAAAGCTTTTTAAATCTAGCTGACGGAAGCGTGACAAAAACCATTGGGCAAAATGAATTAAATCATTTTGGAAATAAAATACACATTTTTTAAACCATGGACATTCTGTGTAATGAATTACAAAAGCAGGTTATTTGTTCCCCATCATTTTAAGTCTTATGTCGGGATGTTTTTCTAGGAGAAGAGTCCTAAAGCTGCCGGAAGTTACAGCCTTGATGGAAGAAGCGCTCAGTGAAAATGTATATTATGAACCGTACTGAAGTCAGACTAGGTGAACATAATGGTGTCTTCTGAGTTTATGATCTATAAATCTTCACTATTAGGCCGTGGTTTATGCACTTCTGTAGCTTCTGGGATAAGTTGCATTGTCTCTTGGGGAAAATTAAAGTAGATCATTCTATCGTTTTCATTTCATGTCATCTTCTAATCTAGCTGGCTTGTTTGTGCCTGCTGTGAAGGAGAGCTGGTAACATGGAGTGCTTCACAAGCATGTGGCGTGTGTTCCTGGGCTTCCTTTTGTACACTGCAGCTCACAGACTCTGAGAATTAAGATCTTGTGTCCTTCATTCCCCCATGCACCTCACTTGATCTTTTTTTCATTGCCCCTGATATTTTTCAGAAATCCAGAAAACTTCCTGCAGAGGAACCGCACCTAGGTGCTCTCACAAGCTTCATTTCTGTGACACGTTTGGTCCTTTCTGCACCTACTGCCTGCAGCTGAAGTTGTGGATGCTGGAGAGGGGTCTGGAGAACGTGTCTTATGAGGAGCGGCTGAGGAAACTGGGAGTGTTTAGTCTGGAGAAGGCTGAGGGGAGACCTTACTGCTTTCTACAATTGCCTGAAAGGAGGTTGTAGGGAGGTGGGGCTTGATCTCTTCTCACAAGAAACTAATGATAGGATGAGAGGAAATGGCCTCCAGTTGTGCCAGGGAAGGTTTAGATTGGATATTAGGAAAAGATTACTGAAAGAGTGATTAAGCATTGGAACAGGCTGCCCAGAGTAGTGGTGGAGTCACCATCCCTGAAGGTATGCAAAAAACACGTAGACGTGGCTCTTCAGGACCTGATCTAGTGTTTATGGTAGTGTTGGGTTGATGGATGGACTTGATGATCTTAGAGGTCTTTTCCAACCTTAATGATTCTATGATTCCGTGGTTTTAAAAGTCTCGAGCGGTCTGTGTGGGAATATTAGAGGATGTTGCTAAGAAGAAATCCATTGATGGTCAGATCAGTTTATTGAGCAGCAGGCAAGAATGTAGCAGGGTTTGCTAATATCAGTAGTTTATAATTGTTTTGTTTAGTAAAAAAATCGAAGGCTGTTTCCATACGGCAAAGCAAATGTAGATACTCAGATGTAAGGGGCTTGTCTTAAGTTGTGCTCATCAAGCATTGAAAGACTACTGAGCAGGAGTTTAGTAGCAGAAATCTTCAGAGAGGCTGCATCAGTGCTAGTAAATAGCATTGGTGAGAAGTGGTTTTTAACAAATAATGCAGGAACTAGCCGTAATTTTAACAAACAGTTCTGCTGGCGGGGGTTGACTCGCTGCAGCACAGTAAAGACTTTATTGTTAGAAGTACTTTCACTCACATTAGGATCCTGACTACCTGAAATCATCCCAGATGTAACAGCCCAGTTTGAAAGAGCAGGAAGCATTACACAGATTGGCCAATCCAGGGCAAATAACCATACTAAAATTTATTGAACGCCTGTTCGCCAAATAACATATCCTGCAGATAAATCCAATGGCTTTTTGGTCTCCACATACCTAGGCTCCAACCTATGATTTCAGCTCAACAGCGTGATTCTGTAAAATGTGTCTTTGGAAGATGATAAAACTAGTAGACATTTTGGAGCAAGGACGAGATGAAGACAGAAGCAACAACAAAATTCTTGTTCTATAAAGAGGAGGGAGACCAGTACACTAAGAGTATGATTCATCCTCCTTAACTTCAGCCATCCAAAAGGTAGGTGTTGAATCGAAGTTAGTCATCCCTTTTTTGTCACTTGTGGAGGAAGGTGTACCCTGCCTGCTTTAGGCAGCTACTTTGGGAGCTGCTCTTCAGAAACATTTCCCTCTCTCCATTGCTGGTGGAGGACACCCAGAGGAGCAGCCACTGGAAGGCTAGATCTTCCAACCTAAGTGTAGACAAGAAGTCTCTTCTTAAAGCCTGCTCTGTGCTGAGACCAAGGATCTGGGGTTCAGTCTCTTCAAGGTACACACACAAGGTTGTGTGGGTTTCAGTGCACGCACAAGTTTCAATGAAAATAACTAAATAGAAGAGGAAGCAAGGGAGAGACAGGGGCAAAGTAAAATCACGTCAACCACAAGAATCACACTTGCCTCTTCAGCCTATAGTAAAAATAAGGTCACCATCCTAATGTCAGTGAATTGAGAGGAGCAGAAAAATTGTGTCCAAGTGAGGTGATTCAACCAACACACTGTCCTAGCACTGCTGAGGGCTCGGAAAAAAATTAAAATCGGCAAAGAAAGTATAATAAAGCAGTGAAAGAGAAGTTTGGGTTGACATTTCACTGTTTAACATCTCTCTGCTTCAGAATGATTTACTGCAGGGCTTGTATTGATTTACAATTATTAGACAGTTATTGTAATTTATTTTGATCAAGCAATAAGGGAGTACAGAAAATATTTGTTAAATATGAGAAACTCTGTAGCCCTTGGCCATTAATCAAAGCTGATGAACTACAATATATGTGCTAATAAAACATTAGTGGATATTTCACCTGCAAACACAATACTAACAAGCTAATAGATTACCTCCTTCAGGAGCTCATGGGCTTCATGGGAATTTAGAATTATTTAGCTTGTGACACAGCGCAGGATTTAAGAGTGGGAAGCACACTTACTGTCTGATTTTCTTTTTTAGCGTCTGAGTTCCTTCAGAAAAGAGTGCTAGAACTAATTTTGTTTCTTTTTCATTAAAACATGAGCAATCCCGGGGTTTGCAAAAATCGTAAAGATATTTATAAGGGTGAGTCAGATAGATATTCTATTGTATAAATTAATCAGGCGGCCTTCTTTGATTTTCATGCAGAAAACATAATAAAGCTTGAGCATGAGAAAAGCCCAAAGGAACGAAGGCTTCACAGCACTTTGTTGCAGGTGTCAGAGAAAGAAGTATTAGGGGCCAGTCTAATTGTCCTGGTTAATCGGAAAGCAAATGATCATTTAATCTCCGATTAACCAGGACAATTAAACCAGCCGCGCCAGTCTCTTGCTAGGCAGATCTCCAGGTCAGGGGACAGTTTTCATGGTCACCCTGTCCTTGAAATGTGGAGGGGTGCTGGAAGGGACACTGCCTGGGAAGGAGTTAATCCATTAACGCCTCCTTGTTGATTCATTTTCTGCTTCAACTCGTTTTAATTCTAATTCTGCTGATTGTTTTCTTTCAGGAAGGGCATTTGTGGAAAGGTTATCAGCATCTTGGAAGGACTTACCAAAGCCACCCACCACAACCTTAGCCCGCTTTTCCAAATGAAATGAGGTACAAACAGCTGCAGACAAACCCGGGCTTCCCGGATGGGAATGGGAGTTTTCCCCACCAACGAAGACCAAAATTTGGCCCGAAGCAAAATGTTTCCACTCTGAAAGCCTTAAAAAATGGTTGCTTTAAAATTAGGAGTAGGGAAAGATGAAATGGGCCATTACAAACCATATTTAGTAATGGTGGCCCACAGAACGAAAAGCCAACGTTAGTAGGAAGCTGCTGTTACAGGGGAGCATAATATGGGATGTGAAACATTAAGCCCTATAGATACTGAGACTCACTGCACAGAAGTTACAAATACCAGAGGAAGTGGTAACGTTATGGTAGATACTGAGGACATGTAGGATGCGTTCTTGAGAGACAAATCAGTATGAATTGCAAAGGCTCCCCTCACACTACCTTAACTAAAGCTCTTTCAAAACTTCCATTGTCCTGGTTTGAGTTAGAACTAGTTCTGTTGAGTGATTTTACTTTTCAGCTCAGTCTCTTGTCAGTAACTGCACTTTCTGAAGGTAACGGTGTGTTTTCACAGAGAGTGTCTGCTCCCAGCAGTGATAACGCTCCATATTTAGAGTTCCTACCAAGGGTTGGTGTGTGCAGAAAGGCTCTTGCTTAGACTTGCTCCTGTGCAGACCAAGGTCATTGCTACACCTTCTGTGCCATGTTGGGGGTGCAGTAAGAGATCACACCTGCAGGGAGGAGTGGACAGGACAGGTGACGCCAAACTGACTAGCAACAGATTCCATCCCATGTATGTCCTATTTAGTATAAAGCTGAGGGATCACAAGGTTCAAACACTTAGAATCATAGAATGTATTGGGTTGGAAGGGACCTCTAAAGGCCATCTAGTCCAACCTCCCTACATCTCTAGGGACATCTCTAGGTCAGGTTGCTTAGAGCCCCATCAAGCCTGATGTCAAGCTCTTCAATGGCTGGCATCCAAGAAGGACTCTGTCCGTTCTACCTTCAATCCCCATCCATGTGTTCCTGAGTCCAGGTCCAGAATCCAGCTCCAGAATCCTGTTCCCATCTGCCACTGAGTCCAGTCTGGGACTTCCCCAGTGCCCGCTCCACAGCATCAGTGGTGATCATGATGTAATTGCCATCAGAGGGCTTGGGTTTGATATTGGGTTTAGGTATTTTTGTATGTATTTGTATATATTCCACTTTATTATTATTATTTTCATTAAAGCTGTTCCAGTTTCCTTTTCTAATCCATCAGGTCTGTCTCTCTTATTCCCTTGCTCTTCCCTTTCGGGATAGGAGAGGGGTTAATAGAGAGCATCTGTCATTTGTCTAGGGGACAGCCCTGACCCTAAACCTTGACGTCCATTTAATACGTGCTGCAAAAGTTCACCATGCATGACAAATTTCTTCTGCAAATTTTCCGTCTGTGAATCATGAATATGTCCTTTGATTTATCTTGTGTGCTATTTACAAATTAGAACTGCCTCTGCAAATGGAGCTGTTGCAGGTAGGTATTGCACTATACAGAACGATTGCTTTTGTTATTCCCCACCACCCCCCCCAGTTAGAACCGCCAGACTCTACTGCTTACTCACAGGGATGACTCCTCACGAGGGTTTGTACTTCCCAACCACAATATTGATACAAGATATATTCAATTCTTAGTAGGTACTCCTGTCAAACACTGTAACGGTCCATCTGTTCCTAACACCCTACTCTGCATAATGTTTAAACTGTGTGGTTCAGGGGCAGGAATGGTTAAGATTGTGGGGTTTTTTAACCATACCTGTCACTTGCTTAGCACAGTGGGCATGGGAGGGAGGAGAAGCTGGCTTGGCTGATGTGTAGGTGCTGCTCAAGTGTGCGTCTTAATATTAATATTAACCTGAGGTGCCATAGCAGTACATGTAATAATAATACAATCAAGCAAAGCTATACATTAGTGGGACTCTTAGCAGAGATCTGGTCTTAAAATCCTTAAAATACAGGGGTGTTCTGCTGTCGTTTCTCTGAGGATGCTGCTCATAGAAGTAATTGATGATAGAGGTATAAGCTGTTTTATTATCTATCGTGCCTAGTAAGAGCAGCACCAGTGGTTCCCAAGCCTATTCCCACACCACGTTTGTGTCCACGGTTCCTTTTACTATCTCCCTTTGACATTCGCAGATGTCAAACATTCTGTTGTTCTGCATAAAGATGTCAAGGGGAAGGTGTCAAAACCCAATAAGGGACGAAAACTTCTTTTACTTTACGACTATTTAGTAACTAAATGTATGAACCATTGCAAAGCAGCAAAAGATTTTTTTTTTTCCCCAGAAGAACCACATATCCAGAGCTTCCATTTATGTCTCTAGGTGCTCTGGGGGACGTGGTGGTGAGAAAAGACCTTTCAGGTATATCCAGTGATTTTATCCATGGTGGTACTTAAAAAAGGAAACAAAAAATGGGATGTGCTTCAATGTGGTGAATTTTAGACAGAAATGCTGCTTGTCCCCAATGTTTTTATGAGTTCCAGGTGGAAGTTGTACGGCCTCAATGATTCAGCAGTATCTGGAGATAGCACAAGCTCATCAAAAGTGCAGGAATTACCCCAATCCTTCCTTTCTCTTGCCAGTAGAATATGCAGCTAGCAATTCCCAAAGCCTCCCTCCAGCATTTCTCTGTTGGATTTACATAACATGTCAAAGAAATTATTTCTCTCTTCAATTACTGCAGTAAAACAAAAAGCAATATCTCAAAAACTTACATCGAAGTTACATGAAAAAAAATCCAGCTCCTTGTAAAAAAAAAGTGTGTAACTAGGGAATCACAGCTGTTGCTCTTTCTTATAGCACTTTATTATTACAATGCCATTTTGAGACCCTTCCCGTTTGAAAGTAAGAAAGAGCAAGTCAACAATCACCTTCATAGGCCAATAGAGTAAAATACATCAACTCCAATTCTACCTCATTTGGACTCTGCAGAAGTTCTTTGTTGTGGGAAGTGCAGAGGCTAGAAGAGAACAACGGTTTTCTCTCCTGTTGGCTTTTTCTGCCTCTTTCTAGCTGGCAGTGGCACTTAATAGTTAAAGTGGGAAATTGAGTACTGGCTCTAAAGGTGTAAGATCTAGAATCATAGAAAATTTGGGGTTGGAAGAGAGTTTTAAAGGTCACCTCGTCCAACTGCCCTGCAGTGAGCAGGGACATCTGCAACTACAGCAGGTTGCTCAGAGCCACAGCCAACTCCACCTGCAATGGTGCCAGGGATGGGGCAGCGACCACCTCTCTGGGCAACCTGGGCCAGGCTCTCACCACCCTCAGTGTCAGAAATGTCTTCTTCTCTCTAGTCTAAATCTCCTCTCCTTCAGTTTCAAACCATCTTGTCCTGTCACAACAGGCCCTGATAAAAAGTCTCTCCCCAGCTTTCTTGTAAGTCCCCCTGAAGAACTGAAAGACCACAAGAAGGTCTCTCNGTCTCTGCTGTGCTGAGGACTCCAGAGCTGCCCCAGCACTGCAGGGGGGTCTCCCAGAGCGCAGCAGAGGGGCAGGATCCCCTCCCTGCCCTGCTGCCCACGCTGCTGGGGATGCAGCCCAGGAGGACGTTGGCTGCTGGGCTGCGAGCGCACGGGGCCGGCTCAGCTCCAGCTCCTCACCCCCAGCACTCCTAAGTTCTTCTCCTCAGAGCTGCTCTCCAGCCCGTCACCCCCAGCCTGTGCTGATACTGAGGGCTGCCTTGACTCAGGTGCAAGACCTGGCACTTTAGTTTCCATCTTAAGTAACCGTAGACATATTTATATACATATATAGCTTTAAGTGTGTTTAGGTGCTTAAGTTTTACTAAAGCAATTTGGAATTAGGCAACTAAATGCTTTTCAGAAGCTTACAGATCCCGTTCAAGTTCTGGTGCTGCCTTTTTATTCCTTCTTTGAAATCTCTAAGACAAGAAACATCTGTGTTAGTGGCTTTATTTTCAGCACTGCCAATTACGTGCTGTTCTAATTAGAGTCAATGAGAGGTGTGGGCTTTTACTTCCCCTGTAAAAACATTATCAAATGAAACCAGGCATTTTATTCCAACCTTCGCACTTGATTCAGCACATCACAGGTGCAGGCTGGTGAAGCCGTGAACACACATTTCAAAGACCTGGGAATGAGGAAAGCAAGAGGAGCTGGTCTTGCGCGTTAAGAGCAGCGCTACAGCCCTTTGATCACTCCGCTTTCACAGCAGGACTACGGTGGAAGAGGCACATACTGACCCAGAGAGCACCTTGACCTCCCAAGCGGTGCAGGCTCAGCCAGACCGTAACTACAAACAAAAGCCCTAAAGGGCTCAAGATGACCTCAGCCCACATTTAGATTATTATAAATAAATAAGGCGACAACTTCGTAGGTCGCGTGGCGTTTTCAATACAGAAGGGCATGTGAGGTCAAGATCTCAGCATCCCCTGTTCAACACTTGCCCATTTCCCTGTCTTCCCCCACCTACCATTGCTGCTACGAGACTTGGCTGGCTCCACACCACGCAGCACTGGCGATTTTTTTCTCTTTGTAACAACAAGTTGAAATAAAGAGCCATGTGCATCGTGGATAAAAAGGGCAGGGAGAGGATTTAAAGCTGGGAAACTCTGAGATTGGAAATGCTTGTTTGTAGCAAAGGGAAACTAATGGGTCTTACTGAGTAGAACGTTCACCCCTGCTTTCCCACCCCTATTAGCCGTGAAATAGAACTGCAGTTACATATTTATCTGGGGAAGGATAATGAAGAAACTGTGAGTAGAAAACCAAGAGCTTGTTATAAGTTAAAGATTAGCCCACGTTGTAGCCCAGACATCTCCCTGCAAGCAATATAGTCAGCAGAGCATAAAACTATGTTTTACTGTTCAAGGTGCATTCAAATGCTGTAGACATAGCAGGAAAATACAGAACTTTTAACAAGGCAGCAGAATAACTCAGTTTTCCTGTTTGGCTGGGAGATTACACAGCCGCAGTCTGCCAGATATTCAATAAGAAAGTGGGTTCCTTCATAGAATTGTTTGTCCCATCAAAACCCAACGGATTGAATCGCCTTTGGGAGGCAATCCCCACCTTGCTGAGAGGCTCAGATACCAGCTGCCTAGTTTGAAGGTCGTGGATTAACTTGAGAAAGCACAGCTTGCTTATTTTGAAGCAATAGTGAAGTTACCGATGGAGGAAGATCCAACTCGTGTTATACTCTGCAAGATGCTGTAACTGTAAGTCACAGGTAGTACATGCTGTTAAGATTTGTCGTAGAGTATCAGTAAGACAGGGTAGGTGATAAAATACCAATCAAGATACAAGAGAATTACAGTCTTATTAATTCTTTGCGGCTTTGGGATGGTAATTAATTAAGTATTCAGAAAAAAAAAAGAATAAAACTGCTGGTTCCCATTGGAAATACAGTACAAAGTTATTTAATGAGCCACCATGAAACATAAACAACTTCAGTTGGCATTATGCAGATAAGCTCGAAGAACTTTTTCAAGAGAAAGAAGAAAAGAGACATACTTCAGAAGTTATAACAACATCACCTCACAGTCCAGCTGTTTGCATTATACTTTCAGCTTCTTTGAAACGATGCCAACATAAAGTAAATTTGAATATTATCTGCAGAGAAGTTCTCTGTGGAATAATCACCAGAATGCTTTTCATTATAACACAATTATATCATCAGCTTCTAATGATCAGAATGCAGAGCAGCTGATTATTTTCATAATGCAATTACTTCGTAACATTTTCGAAACCTCAGCTGCAGGCAAACAGTTCTCTCCAAATACCTCATTTGTCTGATTAATCATACGACGGGAACTCCTCTCTCTTGCCCCCTTCTAGACGTTCACCTGCTTTCACTGCGCTTCTGAGCTAACTTGGTCATTACAACGACAAACACTCAGGAGGAAGACGGGTTCTTCCTCAAAACATGCAGGCCGGACCTAACGGGCAGGTTTGCAAAGTGAGGCAAACGCAATTGTTCACAGATATTCGCCCTTGCCATTTTTTCTGCGTGCAAACCCCAAGGTACGCATATAAATCAGGTATTTGTGCCCGGGTTTTATTAGCTTACAAATGCAGATAGCTGACATGATGCTCCATCGTACGCACACCCAAGGACTTGATGTGTCTAGTGGGTATTTTTATACACAGACATCTCCAAATAGCTGGCTTTAACCCTCTGGTCCTCACTGTCAACACGAATCTCCAAGGCTTCTGCTAATAACTGCGCTCTTTCGTGTATATTTTAAAATAACTGTAATCCTGGTGGAACTAATCACAGAAGAAAATATGAAAAGCGGCGGTATTTGATTGTTCAGCAAGATCATTTATATAGAGACGCTGGAATAAAAATAATTAGCACTTTTAGGGACTTACAGCTGAAGATCTGAAACCTTCTTTGTAAAAAATGAGTTAGTCTCACATTGAGTCCATTCCTGTTGCAAAATCCACTGACGTGGAGAAGACACACGTGGGCCATTATCCTGGTTTCTATTGAGGCTTTCTTTTTTTAAGGTGTTGTGCTAAAGTTCACAAATCTTAAATGAGAGGGTCTAGAATAGGACTCCATCTCCCGACTCCTAATCCCTCTCCCAGATAGATAACTACGTTACCTCTGAGGATCAATAACATTCTCAGAAGGTGAGAAAGTATGAAAGAAAATATTTCAGGCAAGCCTACCGAAGCCTAGACATAATAAGCGTGATATTTACTCGAAAGGGAATCTGAATCGAATGCACATATGAGGAACAGACTTATGAGATTTTTAAAAAGAAAATTATTGTCACAATTAGAATGGCAATAACAATGCCGTTAGAGATAAGGCTCCCACTGTAAATGCCCGTGTCATTTCGGGTGAACAATTTATTCATTTAATTTCTGAGACTGAAAGTATGCAGATTGCCAGCTTTCCTCAAAAGAGTTTCTTTGCAGTTTGGAAGGAGGAGAAATTTGTAAAATTGCACCTACTTAAAATCTAATTACAGTCAGAGAATCTCCTCTGCCTAACGTTTTATTTTGTATTGATCCAAGTCCCGTATTCCACACCTGGATTTCTCTACAGCTGTTAGCACCTTTGCATTTTAATTTTGCTAGGTAAGTAAGCGAGGAACAGCAACTCCGGGCTAGATTTTTAAACAGAACCTTACACCGAGGGCATTTTTACCATTTCCTATTTAAGAAGGAAAAAACCCAGTGATAAATACTCCTGCCTATGCTTTATTCTGAGAATTATGGACCTCACCTAGGAGAAATGAGTTATTTTAAAACAGCTTCTACCTCCTCCCTGAACATTTCCAAAAAAAAAAAGGTTATCTGTCAATATCTAGTACAGATTTTCCCCATATCCCACAAAATCCCTTTCAGTACACACGGTTCTGCCCAGTGGGGGCCATCACATTAGAGGCAGAAAAACAAACGACCAATATGTTTTATCTGCTGCTCGGATTCCAACCCAATGCATTCAAGTAGTTGAACTGGCTCCTTACGCAATTCAGTTATAGATTTGAAGAACTTTTGTAAAAGGGTTTACTGAAAGCCAATGTAGTTGTGAAAAAAAATGGCAGAAGGAAAAAAAACCTGAAAGCCAAATAGATTTCAGAAGGAGCTTTTGTCTGTGCTGTAGGAGGGTATGCGCATCTTTGCTGGGTGGCTTTTGATGGGTTATTACAATGCAGGAAAGCTTTTTAGGGAGCTTTGGCTAAAGCTGGGGATGCTCATGATTGGTGGGTTTCAGGCATACATCAGGAGCCTTGTGTAGGAAAAACATGTCCTGTTGAATCAGTAGGGCACAACCATCTTCCTAAACCTTGAGTCAGACCACTTCTGACCAAGTAGTTGGCACGACTGTGGATGACACCAAGCTGTGTGGTGCAGTTGACACACCTGAGGGAAGGGATGCCATTCCAGATGGATCTGGAGAGTCTTGAGAGGTGGGACCATGCCAACCTCATGAATTTCAATAAGGCATCTGGGTCGGGGCAATCCCAAGCACAAATACAGGCTGGGTGGAGTGTGGTTTGAGAGCAGCCCTGAGGAGAAAGACTTGGGGGTGCTGATTCACAAACAGCGCAACATAAGCCAACAATGCATGTGTGCAGCCTACAAAGCCAACCTTATCCTGGGCTGCATCAGAAGAAGTGTGGCCAGCAGGTCAAGGGAGGTGATTCTGCCCCTCTGATCCACTCTCATAAGACATCACATGGAGCACTGCGTCCAGCTCTGGA
>VZZY01024888.1:92343-206931 GCA_013400335.1 Eurystomus gularis | reverse complement strand
TGGCAGGACTGTCTGAAAGAAGACTTCTGAGGGGCTGTTGCTGAGTTCAGCATTGGCCTGTGTGATCAGGTAACTGATGGCAGCATCAAACGATGAGGGCTGAATCAGCACAACAGGCTTTCTAGTATCATAAGAGGGCCTGAAAGAAGGTGGGAAGGGACTTTTTCCAAGGGCTTGTAGTGATAGGACAATGGGTGGTAATGGCTTTAAAACTGGAAGAGCATAGATTTAATTAGGAAGAAATTATTTGCTATGAGGGTGTTGAGGCACCAGGACAGGTTGTCCAGAGAGGTTGTGGGTGCTCCATCTCTGGAAGCGTTCAAGACTAAGTTGGTTGGAGATTTAAGCAACCTGGTCTAGTGGGAGGTGTTCCTGCCACGGCAGAGGGGTTGGAACTAGATGATCTTTGAAGTCCTTTCCACCCCAAACCATTCTGTGATTCTAGGATTCTAAGGTGCTGCCTTTTCCCTCCATGTACTGGTCAGCAGATTTGGTAAACAGAGAAATAAATTCTTCAGGATTCTCCTTGTTGGGATTCTCCTTGTTGGGATTCTCCTTCTCAACTGCTTTTATTCCTAGCAGCTCTGCAATGTTGTCAGTTGAACACCATCCCATTTTCTTCAGCGCTTTAAATCAAGTCGTTTTTAGTCAGTCATTTTTCACGCTGTTTTTTAAGCACATTGTCACCAAAAGATTGTCTGAACTCGTCACAGAAAACCAAATTAGTGGCAAATGAAGCATTTAGACAATCATTCTGGAAACATCTAAATAAAAAATACCTACCTACGAAGAGGTCCGAATAGTATAATTACAAATGGTATGAAACTTCTCATAATGAAATGAAAAAGTCTTTCCCAAAGTAGCATGGGAAACATTTTGACATGACGTAACTTAACAACTTCACACCCTACGTGACAGGCCAACATACAGTGACGAAAAGGCGCCTGTATCCTTCATTCGGTGCTGTACGTGCGTGTTGTTTAACAAAGTATGTCACGGGAAACAGAACCCCGCACAAATCTCTTCTTTTCTCTCAACTGGACTTCTGCCACTGCTTTCAAAGACGGCATGTTATCTCACATTTAGAGAAAGCCCAGCAAAAGCAGAAAAATAGGTCGCCATGTTCAAAACAACTATGATTTGATGCTTCTGGCCAGTTATTTTTGTACACTGTGATTAATTTGAATTAATTTAATTTAGCTTGTTTTAATAATTGCGTAACTTTTATCCGGATGTCCATGCCAGATGGCTCAACCAGCCTGAAAACAGGAAGATGCCGTAATTGTGGCAGCGTAATAACATTTATTTACTACAAGTCCGACTGTCTCTGATGCTCATCAGAGCTCTGGAATATTGTGCTTTGCGGTATTTTGCTTCTGTAGCTTTCACTTCTATCCACACAATCTTTTCCTTCTCCAAAATTATTTGTGCTTCTCCCTTCTGTGGTTCTCGCGAGAACTCCACCAGGTCTCCCAGATCTGAGCTCTGCCTCCATGCCACTGCAAACCTTCAGTATTAATTACTTCGGGGTTAAACTTGTGTCAAGCTCGATTCCTGGACTAATCGTTGCCCAGATGACTTCTATGCTTCAGGAATTTTCTCATAACATTTGGTTGATTAATATATTTTCAGGTTGTTAATTCCACGATTCAGAATTGTGGAAATATTCTACCTCCAGGTTGTTGCAAAAAATCTATATATTTTTAGAGGAATATCAGAATTGTGGAAATATTCTACCTCTAGGTTGTTGCAAAAAATCTGTATATTTTTAGAGGAATATCAGGAACGTTCTGATTGAGCAGCATTCCCTTTAGCTTGTTTCTGCTTATTTAATTTACATTTGCACACATTAGGAAGAAAGTCATTTTTAACCTTAGATTTAACATTAATGATTTCCAATGTTCCTGCTCTCAGACCTGCAAGGGTGAGTCTCATCTGCCCATGCGCACCCCAAAACTCATGCCAATACTCTCACGTGACTTTTCAGAGACTGAGCAGTGTTGTAAAACAAATGGAAGTATTAATGACTTAGCTTGTTTGAAGAGAAACATCTGAATTTTGGAGCCATTTTGGTGCATTCAGGTTAGTTTCTCTTCATTAGAACCTCTTTGCAATTACTACACTGCAGATCTTCTGCCCTGGCAGTTTGCTAACCCACCTGGAAGCTCTTCGGCAGAGGGAGGTTGGGCATCTGCCAAGTACACTCCTCTACCAGACTTACACATTTGTGCAAATTGCCAACGGCTCTGATCTTGAAGGAAGTCCTGTATCCATCCTTTGCAGGCAACATAGACATACCTGGGGTTCAACTATCATCTCTTTGGACTTGTGCAAAGCATTTAACACTGTCCCACACAACATCCTTGTCTCTAAATTGAAGAAACAGAATCACAGGATCACAGAATGGTAGGGTTGGAAGGGACCTCTGGAGATCATCTAGTCCAACCCTTCTGCCAGAGCAGGGCCAGCTAGAGCAGGCTACACAGGAAGGCATCCAGGTGGGTTTTGAATGTCTCCAGAGATAGAGACTCCACCACCTCTCTGGGCAGCCTGGGCCAGGCTCTGTCACCTTCAAAGCAAAGAAGTTCCTCCTCATGTTTAGATGGAACTTCCTGAGCTCAAGTTTATTTCCATTCCGTCTTGTCCTGTCAAATATGGATTTGATAGATAGACCATTTGATGCATAAGGAATTGGCTGTAGGGTCACACCTAAAAGAGTTGTGCTCCAAGTCTCAATGTCCAAGTAGAGGCCAGTGATAAGTGCAGTTCCTTAGGGGTCTGTCTTGGAACCAGTGGTGTTTGACATCTTTGTCACTGACATGGAGNTTTCCATTCCGTCTTGTCCTGTCAAATATGGATTTGATAGATAGACCATTTGATGCATAAGGAATTGGCTGTAGGGTCACACCTAAAAGAGTTGTGCTCCAAGTCTCAATGTCCAAGTAGAGGCCAGTGATAAGTGCAGTTCCTTAGGGGTCTGTCTTGGAACCAGTGGTGTTTGACATCTTTGTCACTGACATGGAGTGTGGGATTGAGTGCACCCTCAGCAAGTTTGCAGAGGACACCAAGCTGTGTGGTGCAGTTGACACGCCTGAGGGAAGGGATACCATCCAGAGGGACCCGGACAGGCTTGAGAGGTGGGCCCATGCCAACTTCATGAAGTTCAACAAGGCCAAATGCACATTGGCAGAGGCATTCCTGAGCACAAATACAGGCTGGGCAATGAGTGGATTGAAAGCAGCCCTGCACAGAAGGACTTGAGGCTATCGGTTGACAAAAAGCTCAACATGAGTCAGCAGTGTACCTTTGCAGCCCAGAAAGCCAACCGTATCCTGGAGTGCATCAAAACAAGTGTGGTCAGCAGGTCAAGGGAGGTGATTCCCCCTCTCTACTCCACACTGGCGAGACCCCACATGCAGTGCCGTGTCCAGCTCTGGAGTCCTCAGCACTGGAGTGACATGGACCTGTTTAAGCAGGTCCAGAAGATGCCACAAAGATGATGAGCAGGCTGGAACACCTCCCTTGTAAGGACAGGCTGAGAAAGCTGGGGTTGTTTAGCCTGCAAAAGAGAAGGCTCCTGGGAGACCTTATTGCAAACTTCCAATATCTAAAGGGGGCCTACATTAAAGATGGGGAGGGACTCTTTATCAGGAATGGTAGTGCTAGGAGAAGGGATAATGGCTTTAAACAGGAAGAGGGGAGATTTAATTCAGAAATTAGGAAGAAGTTGTTCACTATGAAGACGGTGAGACATCGGCACAGGTTGCCCAGAGAGGTGGTAGGTGCCTCATCCCTGGAAGTGTTCAAGGTCACGTTGAGCAACCTGGTCTAGCGGGACATGTCTCTGCCCATTGCAGGGGGTTGGAACTAGATGACCTTTAACATCCCTACCAACCCAAACCATTCTATGATTCTATGATTCCTGCCCTCAGAGAGGTCACAAGCAAAACTCTCGACAGCTTCAGCTGGAACAGGACCAGGAGCCCAGTACTTCTGACTATGAAGCCACATACAAAAATAATAGATTTTCTAGAAAAATCAAATGCTGCTGCTGGTTTGCTATACTAATGGAGAAAGAGATAGTTATAAATACACGTCTTGGAGTGTGTGCTATTGCAAACCTTTTGTTTAAACAAAATAAACCCATCGATATGCGCTTATTTGGGGCATTTGATGCTGTCTTGCCCATCTGTGTTGTGCTACCACAGACCCAAGTACTTTTGTCAGACATACATCAACAGGTCCCACAGAACTATTTTTTTTCTCACTTCTGTAGGTGACAATTTCTTACTGAAATAACGTGATAATTTTTATGATGGTTTTTAGGTAATGGGGACGGTTTTTATTGCTGAAGTGAACCATGATACTTTCCTGAGGAGAACGGAAATCAATTGATTTGAGGAGAGAATTCATTAGCATGGACCAAAGCCAATTTTCACTGAAATCAGATCAGTGGGAAATTCGCTATGCATGATTAAGGCCCACATTCTAATTACAATTAATCAGTTATCCGGTGTATTTGGCTGCTCTTTTGCTGTTCACAAATAATTTGCAAATCACACTGATTTTCTTACATACTTATTTCTTGTTTGTGATTGTTCAATGACTAATCTAAGGAAACACATTTCGGCTCATGATGTGTTCATGCACTATTTATTTAGATTTCAGGGGGGTTTTTGCCGTTTCTGAATGAGACATGCTGCTCTTCTTCCCTTGAGTAGTTGTCTGAAAATATCAAAGTGGGGATGATTCAAAAAGAAATGATCATAATTCATTTGAAACATCTGGTTTGTTTATTAACCAAACAAAAGGTGTTTGAGTTTTCATTGTCCTTTCCTATTAAATGTTAAAAGTCATAGGGAAAAGAAAGATAAGGAGAAATAAAGACAACAGCCAAAAATTGTGGCGTGTCCTTTTTTTTTCTGTTTGGAAAACCAATGACTGCAAAGTGAAAATTAGAGAAATGGTGTTTTTGTAAAAGGGAAAAAAAAAAAAAAAGAAAAAAATAGCGGTGGTGTCTCATAGGAGGAATGTGAATGATGAATGACACATAATATAATCTTCTGCACATAAGATTGTATGTGCAGAACAGACGTTGCATGGGCAAATACTTAATGATCCGGGTTCAGGAATAAAAAAGGACAGAGGCTGGGCTGGACTGAACAATCATTCTGAGTCTGACTGTGTCTGCATGCTGATTTTACAGCAGTCAGGCAGCTCCAGGGTCACTCTCTTGGGAACGGATGAATTAGGATATGAACCAACCGCCGCTGAATGTCAGTGGAAAAATTCCCCTCCATATGAATGGGCTTTGGGTCAAGAAAGGGAATAATGAAATGTAAAATGTTCATATATGCATAAGCCCCGATTTTCTTATCACAACTTCGAATAGGTGTCAGTGCCGGAGGGCTGGCATCCTGTGAACACTTGGCAGGGTACGAAGCAGAGACCTTTAGGTTTTACATTTTAACTGGGCTAAAGGCTCTAACCGCCTCCAGGTTACTATAAGTAGCACGTCATTTAATAGATCACCTTCATTCTTGGCATTCTCGGTTTTTATTTAAGTCATTCAGGAAAATTTACTAATGAACTTTCTAAACATGCTATACCAGAGACCCCATTTAATTAGTCTTTATGGTGTCCCAGGCTGATTAATTATCTTCCCTAAGTGCTACGTGCATCTCAGACTTCTGTTTAACTGAATTTTTAGTGTTACCTCTTTGTTGCCTGAGAGTGCACCTGCTCCTAATTATATGCAGATGATATACAATTATATCTTTAGAGGGATTCAGATGACAATGTTTCCCTGACTATTAGTGCTGCCTTTCTGACATAAAGCTCCGGTTTAGTACAGGTATTAACGAAGCTAAAATCAAGTAATCATATACCTCGAAATACCTTGGCTTAGGTATTATGAATGAAAAACATTGAGAGCTGGGGCCTCTTAATTATGAGTTGGGCAAGTAACAGGGGAAGATTGTATGAATATTTTAACTTTAAGTGCTTTTAAATCACACTGATATTTTCTTTTCAATAATTCCCATTCTCACAGACAAATGTGCCAGCAGAATTTCGCAAATCAACTCAGAAATTAGTAAAAGCCTCATTAGAAACCTAATACTACGATTTACAGTCATCTAAAAAGTGATTTTAAGCGTGTAAAGTGATGTCTTTGAGCATCACTGAGTCTTTGAATAGAGAATCATTACAATGAAATGTTGACTAATGAGCCATAGAAAATATTCAGCCTTGGATACAAATTACATTTTCCAAGGAAATCGTAACATGGATAATTCAAGAAACAGAAGCAGGCAGAATTCAGAAAATACTCTTTTTTCCCACTCATTTATTTCCTATCATCATTTCAGTAGATATCCAGGTATTTCCTGCATGTTAGTGGCACGTACAGAACGAGGATATATCAAAATTCCTGTGTGCACAGAAGCATTTACTCATTGCATACCGTATCACCACTGCTACTTTCAAAGTAGAAATGCATCAATCCTAAAAATACCTCCTAATTCTCTCCTTCTGCCAGGTGTCTTCATCTACATGCTGCCAGATCTGCAGGCATGTTGCCAGGATGATATGTCATGCCAGGAAATGCTGCATTTCCACCAGCCATCTCCATCTCCACAAGCTTCGGATGCTTCGAGTCAATTTTTGATTTACATAAACCATTTTGGAGCGACATGATCAAAGATGGTAGCTCAGCCAAAACTGCAGAGAAGTTGTTGGTTATTTAAGAACTCCACAGTATCCTTAGTAACATTAAAAAAAAAAAAAGTGGTTAAGAGCACATGTGTATGGGCAAAAGGCATCCATCCCTCGTACAGAACAACAAATTTATGGACAAACCTAAAATACCTGCTGCACTGATTTCGGCGTTATTTATTTATACCTTATCTGTTAGCTAACACAGAAAGATAATTGTCGTTCCTGGCTACCTTAGACATGAGACAAAGATTCCTCTACTAGATCTGAATCAAACACAAATATTTATCTACGAAGTCTCATGGCTCACATGGGCTCTATGGGATTGATCTAAAAATTTTGTCTTCAAGTGGAAGGTGGTTGATGAAACATTGATGTCACATTAACACTTGTGATTTCTTCTATTGAGCTGGGAAAGACAAGCAGAGAGCTGTGCTTGAAGAGGGCTTGGCTCAAATGAAGAGGGAAATGGTCGTTTCATTACACGGTGGCTTCCATCCTTTCATGCCTCTTGGTAGAAATGCTTGCAAACCTCTGGGCCAAGTGATTACTAAATGACACTCTCCACATCTACCCTTCCATCACACTCCCCGTCCATCTTGTCCACTTATCATAGAGTGTAACTGAGGCTTTGGAGCAATTTATTCTCATTTTCAGTGGAACACAATTGACCTTGTCTTTGCAGAACACTTCTTTTGACCCAGCCACTTTAAAGCAAAAAAAGAACATGTCCAATCAGTTTATAACGGTGAAATACAACGGTATTGATGAAATGGATATAAGAATACATAGGCTGCATTTTAATTTGGTCGTGGTGTGGTTTGCATCTAATGGAATTCCTCTCAGGAAATTTTTTTAGCTGACCTCTTCAAAGTAAATCACAGCACGAGTCACTGTGTGCCACACCGCCAGTTTTCATAATCGCGGTGTGTGAGAATAAAGTAAAATTGCAGCGAGGCATGCGACTACAGGACAATTGCAAAATATGATCCCACCAAGAACGAGCAGGAAAATTCAATTAATATTCTACTTTTTAAGAAGGATAGGTGAGGATGCATTGTATTTGTTCAGAATAGGAAACGGCATTCAGCGTTCCGGCGTTCAGGTCCTAGCACTGCTCTCATCCCCCTAGAGGTGATTTTGCTAATGAGAGGACCATGATTTCTCTGCAGTTATGGCTTTCTGTGATGGTCTGTGGTAGTTGCTCCATTGCCAAGTAATGTGATACTGTAAGAAGAGATCTACAAAGTGAAATATTCGATGCTGAGCACCCAGTGGCCATGCTGTATATGTTTTAAGTGTTTTCATGCTAGAGTAACACTAGTCCTCTGAACACAGGATCACAGAATCATAGAATGCTTTGGGTTGGAAGAGACCTCCAAAGATCACCTAGTCCAGCCCACTGCACGGAGCAGGGACATCTGCAACTAGAGCAGGTTGCTCAGAGCCCCGGCCAACCTCACCTGCAATGGTGCCAGGGATGGGGCGGTGACCACCTCTCTGGGCAACCTGAGCCAGGGTCTCACCATCTGGCTTGTAAAAAATTTCTTTTATCTAGTCTGAATCTAACTTCCTTTACTTTAAAACCATCACCTCTTGTCCTGTTGTAACAGGCCCTGATAAAAAGGTTGTCCCTTTTTGGTACTGGAAGACCAAAAGAAGGTCTCTCTGGAGCCTTCTCTTCTCCAGGCTGAACAAGCCCAACTCTCCCAGCCTGGCCTCCCAGCAGAGGCCTTCCAGCCCTCCCATCATCTCCATGGCCTCCTGTGGCCCCGCTCCAGCAGGTCCATGTCTCTGCTGTGCTGAGGACTCCAGAACTGCCCCAGCACTCCAGGGGGGTCTTCTCAGAGCGGAGCAGAAGGGCAGGATCCCCTCTCTCACCCTGCTGGTCACTCTTCTTTTCATGCACCCCAGGATATGATTGGTCCTCTGGGCTGTGAGTGCATATAGTGCACATAATGTGCTGCAGCTTCTTCAAAGCCAGTCTGTGATGTGAACTAACATGTGCTAAGTGGACATAGTTCATCTCCAAATAAGTGATTATCCAAGCTAGACATGCAGCTTCTTTGGGCCTGACCTGAGAAGATTAGCCGATACTGTCCACAGATTACGAAACATCCTGTCACTCGGCCGTACTTAAATGGTGTACAAAGTGCGCTTTCTGATTCTGTAAACTGGGGTGAATTCCGCACTGGTGATCTGAGAAGAAGACATGAGTTTTAAGTCTGAGTTTTACACCGTAAGATGATTTGCAATAAAAACACTTCAAAGAAGAAACAGCTTTAAAATCCTTCTTAACTTCAGCTCTTCTTCCTTCTCCCCAGACTTAATGCACTTTTATTTACTTTTTAGATAGGGATCCACTTACAGGGTGGTATTGGATGGTTGCCTCAGACAGGCTCTGTTGAAACTATATTTGCTTTCTGCATATGGCGTGTTATGAGGCTTAAGACAACTTTTAAAGGGAGAAAAATCAGCTGCTGTTGCTGATATTTTCAACTGTATGGTCTTAATTTCCTCAGATTCAGGGATCAAAACACAGAGGGAGAGAATGCTGAAACAGCAGAGTCATTTATAAATTTTGTAACAGCAAGTAGGAGATAGAAAACAGACTGTGGGAGCCGCGCCGTGCTGGACCGCGACACAGACCCTTACCCGCTAGTGGTTTGGGTGCTGGCAAGGCAAACAAACAGAAGTTGAATACCATCTTTTTTTCTAGTGAAATTGCATAGACAAAAGGAACTGAGAATACACAGACCCTTCTCTTCCTCACCATTTCAGTCTTCCTGCAGGTATCACTCCTCACCTCGATGGGAATGGCTGAAATGAGTTTCTTGCAAGGAGAGGGACATAGACTCCTAGAATTATAGAATGGTTTGGGTTGGAAGGGACCTCAAAGATCATCTAGTTCCAAGCCCCCTGCCATGGGCAGGGACACCTCCCACTAGATCAGGTTGCTCATCCACAGCTTCTCTGGGCAACCTGTGCCAGGGTCTCACCACCCTCACAGTGAAGATCTTCTTCCTAATTTCTAATCTAAATCTCCCTTCTTCCAGTTTGAAGCCATTACACCTCATCCTATCACTACAAGCACTTGTAAAAAGTCCCTCCCCAGCTTTGTTGTAGGCCCCCTTCAGATACTGGAAGGCTGCAATAAAGTCTCCCCAGAACCTTTTCTTCTCCAGGCTGAACTACCCCAGACGTCACTGTCTCCTTACTGGGTAGCTTGAATTGATTACAACTGGGGCCGCTGGCTGGTGTCGGTTTCCTTCACATTAAAATCAGACTTTTTTCCACTGAGACACTGTGGGAAATAAGCATACGGGCCTGTGGGAGCACAGTCAAACTCCAGAAAAAGACATGAAAACAACATCATAGTTATTTATAGGGAAGATCCTGATGAGTCTGGAGTCATGAGTTGGACTGAATCATTTTCTTGTTGGTTTTTTTTTTTTTTTTTAATTTCTTTGCTTTAATTCCTACTGCCTCATGTCCAGTTACCTACATCTGTGACAGATGGTAAAGGTGTTTGATTTGTCCTTGTCCAATTTCCTCTATTAACACGTGTACATTTTACAGTCTGTTTAAACACTGAGTGTAGACAGTGAAGAAGAGGGCTGCTCTTCCTTTCCTGACTGCAGCTGAACATATCCAGGCTGGATAAATAGGATGGAGCCACTACAGAGACTAAACTGCAGTTTATGGGCAGATTGAAAGACATCCGGGAAGTATGAAGATCTTTTTGGAAGGGACCCAAAGTTAACCTTTGCAGGTGATGGGAGAAGGAAGACCCCCAAGAGGACAGTTTTTCAAAGCAGGTAAAAAAGTAAAGCTGGAAATCAATACCAGGAAAAATGGCCTGTCCTGCAAACACATAAGGAGGATGCAATTATAGAATCTTCAGAGTCATCTGTCTCACCTAGCAAATTTGAGTTTTCCCTATGTGTAGCGTTCTCTTATTCTAGTTTACTGGCTTTGTGTTACAATAAACAGAGTGGTGGCACTTAGAGACCTTTAGGATCTCTTCTTGTAAATCAGCATCATGCAAGCATGTCCACGTGTTTGTATAAGCGAGAGAAGAGATGAGTTTCAGCTCAGACCATAGCTTTATACATATCCCTCCCAACCCTTTGGAAAGGAGGGCATCATCCTTCCCATTTACTTGAGGTTGCTTCTCCTCTGTGCTCCTTTCAAGGTAACAACTGCAAAAGGCAGACAATAAGGGAGAATCAATAGCCTTTGCCATGTTTTCTTCCTAATTTTGCTTGTATTTGGTTGCATTCCTGTCTTTTCATCTAGAGCCATAATTTTGCAAGTGTCATATTTGGTCTTCTGGTGGTAAGCCCTGTTAATGTTGTGTGAGAGGGAGAAGGGACTTCTCCCTTTTGGCAGACTTCTGAATCCCAAGAAGACAAACCAAGAACCATAGTAAGGTCAATGACCTATCACAGAATCACAGAATCACAGAATTGTTATGGTTGGAAAGGACCTCCAGGGTCATCAAGTCCAACCTTCTCCTAGCATCACTCTAACCACTACACCACTACACCAAATCCTCTCTAACCACTACACCATATCCTCAAGCACTGCATCTATTCGTTCCTTAAACACCTCCAGGGATGGTGACTCCACCACCTCTCTGGGCAGTCCATTCCAGTGCCTAACTACCCTCTCAGTGAAGAATTTCTTCCTAATATCTAATCTGAACCTCCCCTGATGCAACTTGAGGCCATTTCCCCTCGTCCTATCATTACTAATTTGAGAGAAGAGACCAACACCAGCCTCGCTACAACCTCCTTTTAGGTAGTTGTAGAGGGCAATGAGGTCTCCTCTCAGTCTCCTCTTCTGTAGACTAAACAAACCCAGTTCCTTCAATCGCTCTTCATAGGGCATGCTCTCCAGCCCTTTCACCAGCTTCGTTGCCCTTCTCTGTACCCGCTCCAGCACCTCAATGTCCTTCTTGTACTGTGGTGACCAAAACTGGACACAGTACTCAAGGTGCGGTCTTACGAGTGCCGAGTACAGGGGCACAATCACCTCCCTACTCCTGCTGGTCACACCGTTTCTGATACAGGCCAGGACGCCGTTGGCCTTCTTGGCCACCTGGGCACACTGCTGGCTCATGTTCAGCCGGCTGTTCTTTTCTGATCTAAAGGCATTTTGTCATTTTATTCCCAGGTATTTCAAAGGCAGAATCAATTAATGTCCAGGGAATTTGTAGCATTCCCATAGCAGCGAGTGCCATGAGGTACAAGAATTTAGAAGGCAAACAGAATAGGAAACACAAGACTGTAGAAAATACCCTGTTACAGAAAGAAATCTTGATCCGCACAGGTGACTGTTCACAGCACAAAAATTCTCCCATGGGAAAATCAGGGGATGCAAAATGACCGAAGGAAAATCCAGACACACACCTGCAGGCATACACTTGCAGATACTCTGGCCCACACTACTTACTTTCTTGAAACGTGTGTTCATTTGCTGTTGTGCAAAGTGCAGATAAAATGTTAGCAAAGCAGGATGGCTCCCTAAGACACCCCTGCAAAGCTGCCCAGCTTGGCCATCCCCATATTCTATCAATTTCATGCTCTTATTGATCCCCTCTTGCTGCAGAAGACACAAGGTATTGTTGATACCTTGCAAAATTATAGCAAAGCCAAGGCTGCCCCAGAACCAGCAGCTGGGAAAAAATGGGCTTGGTGCTTTAAGGTGAGTTTGTATAATAAAATAATTCTTCACAGGGAAAAGAAAAATCATGAGGAATATAAGAAGCCACTGTAACTTCCAACACTTTGATACTGCAATCTGTAGTGCTACGTACTCATAGGGACCCTTAAACATCACAGATTATTGGCTTTATGCTTATTCTTGTCAAAGTGGCTGCGCACATCTCAGCTTTCATTAAAAGCAGAATTCCTTTCATCATGAGCTTTTTAACACTTTAACTTTGATTTTGGAAATCTTTAGATGCAATCAGCACAGAACCCATTTTTACCAAGGCTTTCTTATCCCTAACTCATCTTTGTATTCCTCTTTCTTGTGATGGTTCTGTATCTCAAAAGAACAGCGTGCTGAATGTCTGGCTGCCACTAGCCGTGATTGTGTTTTAGGCAGGAAGAGTTAGCATGAAGAACTTCACTCAGTGTAGAAAATAAATAAATTCCCACATGCATTCCAGCGCCTGCCAGAAATCATCTTTGTATTTACAACTGAGTGAGCTGAATCACCTTTTTACATATACAAATGAACCAAGGCTCTGTAGGTAATCAAAAGACCATTGTGCAAACGTAGATGCTGATGTCTGAAGTAGCATAGCAAGTAGTCCAGAAGTGTGTTTAGTGGAAAATTCAGCTTTGAAAATATATTTTCCAGCCTGATACAGAACAGAACTAAGTTTTGCAAATGTGTTTGCACTTACGTATATAAAACAATCCCTTGTCTTCCCTAGAATCCACTGGCAGTCTGGTGTCTAGAGCCCTACCCTGAGGCGTGGGATGACTGGATTCAAATTCCTCATCTGCTCAGATGGGACAGACAGAAGTGATCCTGAAGACCTTCTCAAAGTCTCCTGGATTATTCTGTTATCGTCCTATATTGTTCATTTTCTTGGGGAATACTAAGAAAAATTGTATTTGAGTGGGGTAATTTTTTTCATTAAAGTAAATGCTCTTCTTGGGAGAGTCTTCATTTGGACAAATTCCTTCAAGTCTTGTGTACGTGTGTGTGAAGGTGCTCCTCTTCTCTTCCCCTTTGCGCACTCTGCTAACCCTGTGTATCACCTTGGGCTTTTGCTGGCACATCCTTCTTCAGACAGAGGCAGCAGTGGGGAAACCACTCACACACTCCCCAGCAAGGCTCACGAACAGCTACAGCCCCTGTGCCTTCGTGAGATGTGCCTCTGAGCTTGAGAAACCCTCATTAAACTTTCAGGTACCTACCACATAACTGTTATTATCTGCAGATTCCCCAGCGAGCTTCAGTCTGACAAGATTTGATATCATGTAATGCAAAATGTGTATTTACCCTTTTTAAAAACATGTTTTATTGCGGCATATTGACACCCATCATCAGGCCGCGCTCTGGAACTGATGAGATTGCAGCTGTTCGTGGCATGCACCACCTAAATTTTATAGAGTGCCTTCCTCTCTTGATTTTCAGTTGCAACGACCCACCAAAGATGTGCTGTTTCACAGCTTGGGGCTCTAAGTCACAGGAGTTAAAAGTGCATAGTGGAAGAGTAAATTGGATTTTTAACTTTAAATTGAGGGAAAGTCATAGTTGGGGTGAAGAAGAAAGAATAAATCTGCTTTCTGGAACAAAAATAGCATCTCTCATGGTTTCCAGCAATAAAATCAAGAAGAAAGGCCTAAAGACATGAACATTTAAACAAACAAGTTGAAGATCTTAAAGCAGAAATGACAGTGGGAGCTCTGAAAACTGTTGCCAACTTTCCAAGAAAGTCTCCTTTGTTTGTTTGGGTTGTTTTTGCACAGGAAGGAGATAGAGGGAGAGAAAACATTTTAAATATGGGCTTCCTAACACATGGGTTGAGGTAGAGACTATGCTTTCATACTGGTTGCATGCCGAGAAACTGTTATTTTAAAATTTTAAAGGGGAAGCTGTGAAAAAAATAAACAGGGGACAGAAAAACAGAGAGTAATAACATAACAGCAGAACCTCTGAAATGTGAGGCCTTGGGGAAGAGTAGACAACTAGAAATATATCACCGGTAGATGTTTCCCTACCGTAAGAAAAGTTCAGGAAGAGGACCCAAATCTCTTATTCGTGCCTTCTATACTCCTTGGTGTCCAGAGACTTGACTACATCCACATCTGTGCATGGTATCTGCGTTTCTCTTCTGGGCAACATGAACATTGGTTCCTGGAGTCTGTGTGTTGTAACCCACAGCCTATCTCCTTCCTCCATACTCCTGGGATAGCCAAAAACCCACATGCAACCTTCTGTCTTGGATGTAGATCTGCCTTGCTAAGTTAAATGCCTGAGGAAGGAAAGTATAAGTACATTGCAGGTTCTTTTTTCTCTCTCTTTTTTTTACTTTGTTTCATTTATGACCCTTTTGCAAGTCTGTGCCAAACCTCAATCCAACAGAAGTTCCACAAGAGACATCTCCATTAGAGACAGGGCCTGGCACAAAGCTAAAAACACTCCATAAATATGGTACTTATTTTTCACATCTAATGTGTTCCCTTAAAATCACTGCACTTTATTTGGAAGCTGAGCAAAACAGACCAGACTCTACTGTAATATTTCATTAACTTTGGTGGAGTGACACCACTCCTTTGGTGTGCTATATTACTTAATACTTAGCCACAGAGTCCACGGACAAATGCCAGCGTTCTTTGTAGAAAAACCACTATTCATGTTAAGAATTCACATTGCCATTTAATTATTAATTGTGCTTTAATTTGCTGTCATAAATTCATTTGCCCTTTTCTCTACAGCAATGATTCTTTGGAATTGCTGTGACTGCCTTCAAGCGTGAGTAATGAGTTTGACTTCGATGCAAAGGTGTTAGAACAGCGTCGCTGTCACAGCTGAGGTGACTGAAGGAAGTCGAGTTGTGGAGGCAGTGGGAGGCTGGAGAAGCTGCAGCCTTCCAGCATTTCAAAGCGTGATTATTTCACACCAGAGAAGAGTTAGGTATAGACCAGCCAGAATAGTGACTGCAGTCTACACAAACATGTTTGCTTAATTGAAACTTAATTAAAAGGGAAAAAAATTAAGAAAGGAGCTAAGAGGTGCTGCCTGTAAAAAAGACGGGTCAAGTTAAGTGACAGGTCAGGTAAACTGGGAGGTTGCTGTGCAGAGCTGAGCTCTCACGTGGAGCCATAAATCCGAGACGGCCAACACACGACAGAAATCTCTCAGGTAATGCTTTATAAAAGCTGCATATTTTCTGAGTTTATGGCCACAGCATATTGGAGTTAACGAGAAGAGCTCTTCAGAAAGTAGTCCTAGAGGAGAGTCTCTGTGCTTGGAGTCCAGTTCCCCAGCGCAGGCGGTCTGGCAACAGATTCGTAAGCCCAGCAAAGTCTCACATCCCTTCCTGTCACTCCCTCACATCACAAGACACAAACTCCTCCGTGAAACACCTTATAACAAACACAGAGACTTGCACAAAATGCCAAAAGCCACAAAACTATATAGACGCATAAAAATAAATCTTTTTAGCTCTAACATATAGCCATAGATATATAAAATCTGCAAAGGAGTATATTATGCTCTGATTTCTCTAGTAAGTTTTCCACTGGAAAATGCATGCAATGAACATAATAACATGTCCCAGGCCAGTACTAGGACCAGCTGCTGACTTCTGTACAAGCAAGTTGGCAGCAGATTTGATCCAGGTCAGTAGCTAGAGCAAGAACATCCAATTGAATTACATAACTTGGCAAACTCCTTCCTTTTCCAATCTCCTGCATATTCAATGTACCTTAGTCCTAGCAACTTGAAAGTACAGGCTTTAGCTTTAACTTTGCATTTTCTACATCCTGCTCTGAAATAACCTCACCTCCTATCACCACGTCCTACACTTTCACTTGAAAGAAGCTCCTTTTGCACACTGCAGACTTGCTGCTCGCATGGATCCAACCAAGCTGGGGGCCAGAGGATACCTGGCTCTGTTTGCAAGACGTCAACGTCCTGTCATGCTTGCTGCTACAGACATTGCTCTCCATCTCCAGGGAAACAGGCAAGGAGAGACGCTTTCATTCCCCAGGCGCTTTCCAGTGAGGCTGCCCAGGAAGGATGGAGGTCCTTTCTCTAAGGCAATGAAGTAGGATTTTCACATTCTTTCTCCACTGTTGCTCCCGAGCTGTTGTGTGACCTTGGAGTGAGTCATCTCCCCCTCTCACTCTTCGGCATTTCTGATTTTTAACTCACCCAGGAGACCTGCTTCATGCCTTCCCCCCACCCTCTTTTATTTCTTAAATTATGTTTTTTTTAAAAAAATTTCAAAACACTGAGATTTTACAGCATTCTAAAGTTCTTCTGGTACTGCTTCTTGCAAAATGAAAGTGAACGGAAAGTAATAAACTCCCTAACGCCTCTCATGGGCATCTTCAAAAAACATGCCCAGTGTCCCAAGGGAATGAATAGATCTAAATGTCAGAGGAATTCAAAGAAAGGATGAAACTCCATCCTGCTACAGGATTTCTCTTTCTTGAAACGAAGAATAGTGAAAAAGTTCTCAATTTCTGCATGCATCTGTGTTGGGCAGGGGGGATGACTATTTTTAATTTCATCTTTAAACGAGAGGTTGGAGTTTTGGCTCCCAAGACATCTTATCTGGTGTGTTAGGCAGCTTCTGCCTCCAGCCCACCCACCCACCTGCTTGGCACCCTGCCATGCACTCACATAAACAGCACTCACAATGTTCACACCTCAAAGTGTCGAGAGGCTTCACTCTTGGCAATGGCAGAGCGAGGAATTTATGCCTGAATGCTGCTGAATGATAGGAAGACAGAAAAACCCCACAGAGACACAACTAAAGAAGCAGCAAGGAATCCCCCTCTAATGCTAATCTGTTTTTCCAGTCCCATGAAGAAAGCAAGAAAAGTCAGAAAGCCCAAATCTCCTTTTTCTGGCTTGCGGTCTCACCTTCTAAAACCTTGATTCTCCATGCAGAAGATGGAGATGATCAAGCTGATGCAGAGAGCATTAATTAGTTCTCAAAAGGTGCTTGCAAGAGTGCCAGATATTTGGAGTAAGGAAAAAATAAATACAATATTGCTGGGGATACTGAATTCATCAGGTGAAATTGTAAACCCCTGTTGGAGTGGCTCGTCTGATTCAGTTCTTCTGCTTTGTACTTCTAGTCTGCTTGATAAGATGAGGGGTAATGGCTTCAGACTGGAAGAGGCTACATTTAGATTAGAAATGAGGAAGAAGTTCTTCACTCTGAGCGTGGTCAGACACTGGCACAAGTTGCCCAGAGAAGTTGTGGATGGTCCATCATTGGATGTCTTCAAGACCATGTTGGATGGGGCTCTGAGCAACATGGTCTAGTGGGAGCTGTCCATGCCCATGGCAGGGGGATTGGAACTAGATGATCTTTGAGGTCCCTTCCAACCCAACCCATTCTGTGATTCTGATTCTATGATTCTACTCGAAGTTGCATTGCATGTGTGGGAATCTATTCTCACATTTTCCCCACTAATTAGAACTGCCCCAAGTTTTGGGCACCCATTGCCTTTACTGGGTTATGAATATCTACGGACTTCATTGATTTCAACGAAATTTGTGGGCATTGAAGTATCTTTGGAAACTGGCAGCCTCGTCAGTGTTTCACGGCATCCAGAACCAAGATGGTTTTTTCCCTAGATTCTTTATATATTTAATGATTTGGTCAAGGAAACATAGAAATGATGTTATTATAAAGCAGGAAAAAGAGTACAGAGTCCAAACTCCCTCATTTAAACTCAGAAAAGGATTTTTCTGAAGTATTTCTAGCGAAATGGCACATTTTCTAGTTTATTTAAAGGAGAGAGACCATATTTTCATTATCAGTAACTAAACTGTTCAAATGGAAAAGGAGCCATGAATGCACATCGTTCTCCCCCTAAAACTCCCTTCATTGAATACAAGTTTTACATAACTTTCCTATACCACCGATATCAGCCTTTATTCTTTAGTAATCACTGGAAGTGCACACAGTCATTAAGCATCAGTGTCGTTTCATCTCTCTGAAGGACTGATATTTCCCCGTCTAGGATAAGTGGTGTTCTTTGCCTTTGATTCATTTAAACTCAAAGTGTTTTGCACTCAGAGCAAGTGCAATAATTGAGACAAAGTGCTTTTCCTCACCAAAGTCTCGGAGCAACTAGTAATGACGGCCTCAGAAACGTACGCCGTCTTGAGCACTTACGATGGCAGCAGCTCGCACTGTCGTCCTGTGCTCAGTCACATTTGTTTGCCTTATCCTCTCTTCCAGTTAGCCTTACATCACCTCTTCGTGGAAGCCTACAGGCGAGCTCGGCTGCAAGTCGCCCACCAGCAGCCAAGAGCTGTTTATCTCCATCAAAAACCTCCACCCTACTTTAACCTTTGTGCGTCTGGAGAGGCAGAGAACGGAAAGCAATGATTCACATGATGAAAAACGGGCTTTCGTGTAGACGTGCCGATGAATCTGGGTTTACGTCGATTTATTGGCGGTTTGTTTTTACATTGCGTCAAGCTTCCTTCAGGTGCAATATATAATTTTTTGTCGCTTCTCTTCCAGACAGATTTCGCTGCCCTCAATCCCATCACTACATATGTTTCGTGGCTGATTTTAGGGGATTGATTTGCAGAAGAAAGCGCTACTCGCTGAGAGGACGAGGGGCTGAATGACACCTGCACGTGCTCACTCACTTAAACCCCGCATTGTTCCATCAGTAGATGGAAATCCTCAGGGGCAGCTCTGTCAGCCTCAGCGCTGTCTCTGCCAGCTGCAGATTTTCCAGCCTTCAACAGATTTGTAGCAATCAGCAGTTCTCATTTTCCAGCGGGACTCAGCTACATGTTCCTGGATCACTGCTGGTTTGGTTTTTTTTTCATCGGAAAGCTCTTCCCCACAAAAGAAAAATTAAAAAAACCGCCAGGGTAAAACCTCACACACTTCACGAACTCCCTCTTTTCTCAGGTTCCCCTGAGCCTGCCCGGTGTCCACCAGCCTGTTATCACAGCTGCCCAGCATGATGAGCCCTCTCTGAAATGTAAGACCAAAATCAGGCGAAATAAAGCATAGGAAAAAAGAAAGAACAAACTGACTTTCCCTTCCAAAAAGTGATGTTCTAGAATTTTCATGCGTGAGCGGCTCAGATATTCCAACAGCTTTAAACCAGACTTGGTTTGTATTCTTTTATATTTCCTAGTGGCTCTAATATCTTTGTTGAAAAATGATTGGTTTAGAAAAAACTCTTCTGAAAAAAAAAATGCCCTTTGAAATAATTGACTTTTGCAACGTGGCCTATATTTTTAGTGCAAATATTTTCAGTGCAAATACAAGGCCAATTTATTACAGCAAAATACATGACGCTGCAAACACATAAGGATGTGAGAAGAAGGAAAAAAAAAAATGCATTTAATCCACACAACAAAATGGAAACCACTTCAGTTTTCAGGGAAATAATTTTTCTGTGGCTTTACCTGTTACACTCCGATATGTCAAACAATTGTAACATATAAGTTCTGACACATTTTTGGAATTATGAAGACTAATCAGAAGCCTGAGCTGCCAGGTTATGTAATGCAGGGATGGAGGCAACGGAGGTCAGGCAAAATCTGATACTTGGACAATATTATCTAAATTAAAAAAACACCTCTGAATTGCTAATTTTCAATAGTCTTGGGATATACACGGTGAGAGAACAAGTGCATTCAAGAAGAATTAATAACCCTCCTGAAGTAGCTGACAGAATGTAAAAGGCAAAAGGAAATACTCTCCCTCACAGGTATTTAACGTGAGAAGCATTAGCTGGAGCTTGATGTGACTTGCAGGTAAAAAGAAAATCTGTGAGTCTTAAATATGCACAGATACACACAGGAGAAAAAAATCACGGATACGCCACCGGAATGTCATCGAAGTCCTTTCCACTTCAGGCATTTCAACTAATTGATCACTGCTGCCTTTTGGCAAACCCCACATCCAACATGCAGCGACTAGCACAAGAGCCAGGGAACCTTGTGATGGTGACTCCTGATGTAGACAATGGAGGGCAGCTGCCAATAAGAGACAGGAATGCGGGGAATAATTCCTGTAAAATTAAAGAATATAGCTCACAAATTAGGATCCATACAATTCCTGGCTCTGTTTTTAGCTCTGCCTAAAAGCATCTCAAACACGTGTCCTCATACAGATCCACCTGTCCTGTGACTACAACTTTTACATCTCTTTCTGACTTAAGCTGGAAATAGTCAAGGAATGTTGAAGACTCCCAGCTAACAAACACCTTCATAGGATATCCAGCAATAGCTATAAATGTCAACTTTGTCCTAAAATATAGCAAATTCGTGAATGGTACATTCATCCAAGCAGTGTGGGTCCTGAGCTAAAATCCATCCTCATCCCAAGAGCTTTCAATCTCATCTGTTCCACCTTGCCGAAGAAGACAATAATCAACAGCTGACAAATGGGGATCATATATGGGGTCACGCAGGAATATTACAGGAGAGGTACTTGCCATCATGCTGCTTTGAAGCTGCCAAAAATGCAGAAGTCAGGAGGCCAGGAAAGATAATCATGTGAAAAAGAAGTGACTGCAAATTTTTGCTAAGATATCAGAGAAAAAGGTAACTCTGGGACCTCTCCATCTCATCTGGACAGTTCAAGTGTGTTATATGATGACTACTAAATTACAGAAACTGTCCCAGGAAGCAACTGCAACCAGACCTTCCCATGTCAAATGAAGCACCAGGCTAGAGACACGCTTATGCCGTTTTTCTCTCCTGTACACATTTATTGAGTAGTAACAGAAAGAAGTGAAGTACAAAGTACCCAGAACAGCCCCAAGTTGAAAAAGATTAAACTTCTGTTCTGTGAGGTGAAAGATGTGGGCTGAAACCCTTTCTGAATGAAAGGGGCAGAGAACTAAAGTCTTCCGCTTTCATGTTGAGTTGTTCAGCCATCACTAAACAACGTGGAAGGTGAGCAGTGCCGCAGTGCAGTTTTAAAAGACAGCGGTGAACTCCGACGGGATTTTTCAAAGAGAAGGAAGGTATTTCAGTAGACTCCTTTTATGCAAAGACGGGTTAAATATTTTTATGTTCTTGATGCAAGGACTTGGCTTATGCATCTAGCTCTGGCATTTATACAGGGAGTAATCCTTCAAAGCATCAGGTGTGCTCTGTCTCCCTAGGAGTCTGTGCAAACTGAGGCACGGTGCTAGATGAATAGTGCGAACTCCATAAGGCTGAACCGCTCAGAGTTGTCAGAGTGTGAAGAAGATGGCGAACGGACCCATAGAATAGGTTTTAGAGAGAACCAAACCCACATTTAAAATGTAGCAGAAATACTATAGAAACCATGGAGTGGTGTATCATTCATGAAGCAGCTTTGAGGACAAGCAGGCAACTAATGCATGAAGCTTCGTGTCCCCAAATAATTAGGTTGGTGGGCACAGTCAACTCTCTGTGGTCCTCTCTTCCTCTAAACTTCAGGGAACTTGCACAAGACTGACTTACAAGACCAAAAAGGTCTTGGAACATGCAGAAGCTGAGCTCTGGGATCCTTGGTGGTACTGAATAGCAACAGCTGGAGCACGAACATCCAGGCTTGGGCACCTCTACCACTGCTTCAAAAGTTCAACATCTGTACCCCTAACAGTGGATGTAACACTTCTAAGATGATCTTGCTTCAGCTCTGATGCAAACCTTCAGGTGGGAACCAGAGCTTTCCAGAGTTTTAAGAACTGTGGGAGACTTCTGTTGAATATCTGTTCCCTAAGAGCGCGTACCATGGTCCACTGGCTCATTTTTTGTCCAAGCTGCTCTGTATTTCAGAATACTCAGATTTAATCTCAGTGAGTTTCATTTTGTTTTGATGGTTGTGGAATAACTCCCAAATAATCTTCAAAGAGCATGTTTATTTTTTATTTTCTGTTATCCCTCTTCTTCCCTGCAGTGTATGGAGCATAATTGCTTGGCCCATTTGCCGTGCTCAAGTGGTTGGCACAGTTTTGCTGGCTCTCAGCGTGTCCATTTATTTGACATTTCTTATGCTGAAAGAAACTAATATCGTATCAGGTGCTGTTCCTTGGCAGGTTCACCAGGTCAGTGGTGGGACATTATTATAACAGACTGCAATATAATACTAAACTACTTTTGCTTAATCATGTTCTATCTTCCAAGGGTCAAATGCTCCCATTTTCTCCATTTTTTTCCAACGATAACAGACTAAAATATGTCAGCATAACACTACTCTGAAAAGACATACAAACATAATGCCCCATTTCTGACCTACAAGGTAACGAATGAGATTTTTGCCCCAGAAAAATTGTTCCAAGAAATTCACAGAATGAATGAAGCCAAGGCATTTATTTCTAATGTAGTTTCATTGGAACACTTTGATATGAGCATAATTAATCGTAGCACTGTACAACAGAGCGGGGCAAATAAAAGTATTTTGAACATTTATGCAACAAAAAAGGCTGACTAGTTTGTTGCTGAGGTATCTGTAACTCGGTTTTGTTCAAGAACGTTCAGGTGGATGCACTGATATTTATCACAATGCAGGCAGAAAACAAAAGCTTCCCAGATATTGTAAGCGTGCCAGAATAGTCTCAATGGGACTGCTCTCCCAAACATTTTGGAAAGCTCTCTTTTCAAAAAAATCACTTTGCTAGTGGATTATATCCTGTTGTGGCCATGTCTCATCCTTGCATGTGATTAGATTTAGTGGGTCAGCGAATATGATTTTGGGACACGCAGAAGTTGTGCGCTGCCTGGACGATCAAAGGGGGAAGAGGGGGAAATATGACAGTAATCTGGGAATGATTACCCTGGATCACTTCCCTGTACTTCTCATGCTAGAGGTGGAGAACCTTCAAAGCCTGGAGGCTTGATTCAGTTTGCAAAAAAACCAGCTGATTCATAACTTATAAGGAAAGCTCAGGGGGAAAGAAGGAAAAAAAAAAAGTAGTATTTTCTTATCTCAGAAATACGCCATACAAGGGTGGTAATATACCTTACACAGGTAGGCCATGGACGACCTATGTTCTCCTAAAGAAGGTTGAGTCTAGAAGTAGAAAAATCTTCCTACTGAAGGTGGTTTGGTATCAGAGCAGGAAAGAAGACGGACAGGTAAGGTAAGATGGACAGGTAAGATGGACACAGCAGGTAAGACTGCACTGGGGAAGGGATCTGCAGCAAAAACCGGCCGATGAAAAGCTCTTTTTGAGGCTTTTTGAAGCCAGGAAAAGGCCTCGGCCTGTGCTGGGGCCTGCCCGTTGGTGGGCGGGCTGCTGAGGGAGCCTGGGCGGAGCCAGCTCCACCCACCCGCGATCAGGGGAGAAGAAGCCTCCAGAACCCTCCACGGGGTGGGGTAGCCGTGACTGTGTGTGTGTCCCCGGGGCTGCCGCAGCCGTTCGCAGCTCGTTAGACGCGGCCCTGAGCCTCTGCCCTTGCACAGGGTCCCTTGGGTCGCTCCAAGCGGTCTGCCAGCGCGGGTGGGGGGGAGAGGAGGAACCGCGGCCTGAGGGGACGCGGGAGCAGGGCAGCGAACAGTGGGTGGTTCCCTCCCGACCAGAGAGAAGATCATGGTGGCGACACGGCCGAGAGTCACAGTGAGGAAGAATGTGGGAGCTCAGAGCGAGCTCCTGCACCAACAGGCAGCTGTGCAGGTCTCTGGCTGCGGCCAGTGCCTGAGCCTGGCCCTCGAACGAGAGGGAGTCAGAGACAGCGCTTGTGTGCGGTGTGAGCTTGTGTGCCCCTGCTGGGGCAGGTGGTTGAACTGAGAGAGGAGGTAGGAAGATTGAGGAGGATCAGAGACTGAAAGCGAGATAGATCCATGGAGCCACGCTCTGAGGCAAAGGCAGCAGGAAGAGACTCGACAAGAAGTGGAGGACCCCCTCCCTTCCTGTCAGCAGGCAGAAGGAGGGCACATAAGGGACAAGGGGGAATGGAGAGAGGTCCCTCTTTGGAGAGGCAAGAGAAAACCTCAGCCCTCCCCTCACCTTCCCTGTTGCCATTGCACAATAGGTATGGGGCTCTGGGACTTGACAGCCAGGTGAATGGTGATGGAGACAAGGATCCATCCAGTGAGTCGCCCCCGGCTTGGCACTCTTCCCCACATCTTAGGACTTCTTCAATTAAGAAGAAAAGGAACGAATAGATGCAGTGCTTGAGGATATGGTGTAGTGGTTAGAGAGGATTTGATGTAGTGGTGTAGTGGTTAGAGTGATGCTAGGAGAAGGTTGGACTTGATGACCCTGGAGGTCCTTTCCAACCATAACAATTCTGTGATTCTGTGAAAGGAGGGTAATTGTAGTAGGTGACTCTCTCCTGAGGGGAACAGAGGGGCCCTTCCAACCCCTAACGTTCCATGATTCTGTGACTCTTCATTACTACATACTTTAAAGAAGTGAGGGAATTAATCTTTGTCAGGGACAGTTAAAATACATTCAATTTGTCATCAGAACATTGGTTTGGATCCTCTAGCAAGGTCCATATAACATTTTCCAAATAGGATTTCGATCTATAGGAGCTGCAAGTGGCTTCAGAAGGGAATAGGAGTGTGGCTTTCAAGCTGAACCAAGACAGACAGTGAAACACAATTCCTCTGTGAATATGTAGTTCTTGTGCCAGCTCTGAATGCCTCATGGGGCAGATATTGCACAGAAAGCTTCCCTCATCCAGTTTATTGTAGCTGTATGACAGCTTGGTGGGTGTCATGTCTGAAGGAGCAAGACCTGAGGCTGAAAGAGTTGTTCAGCCTGGAGAAGAGAAGGTTCTGGCCTTATTGTGCCCTACCAGCATCTAAACGGGGCCTGCAAGAAGGCGGGGAGGGACTTTTTACAAAGGCCTGTAGTAATATGACAAGGGTAGTGGGTTCAAACTGGAAGATGGGAGATTTAGATTGGAAATTAGGAGGAAATTCTTCACCTCTGAGGGTGATGAGACCCTGGCACAGGTTGCCCAGGGAGGCTGTAGATGCACCATCCCTGGAGGTGTTCAAGGCCAGGTTGGAAGGGGCCATGAGAAACCTGAACTAGTGGAAGTTGTCCCTGCCATGGCAGGGGGGTTGGAACTAGGCGATCTTTAAGGTCCCTTCCAACGCAAACCATTCTATGATTCTGTGATGATTTTATGATTTACAAATGGGTGACAATAAGCATAACTCTGTCAATTTGAAGTGAAAGCCAAAGGTGTGAAGGTTCTTTTCAAAAACAATGTGGTTTATCTTGATCGCTTGATCAGGAAGGAAGATATGTCCACTGATAAAAAGGGATATATTTAAGAGTTTATGGAATTCGCTTACTCTTTGTTGGTTACTCAACAAGCCAGATGGACTATTGCATAGTCATTAGTGAATAAAAGTAAGTCATTGTCTCCATTCCCAAACATCATAGCCGGATAGGAGAATACATTGGGTATCATTCAGCCTTATTGTTTCATTTATTTAAGTCCTTACAGTCTGATTCATGATTCATAATAATATAGGAAAAAAAAACTTGGAATCAAGGAAGCACAAGCTTTAAACTGATTAGCAGCCTCCTCTATTGCCTTCTTTCTTTCCTCCCTCGCCCTTTTGTGTAGCAAAAGGCAATGGAAAATGAATCCCACTAGACCAGCATTGAGAGGTGCTATGCACATGATTAATGGCAGTTGTCTGTTTTGTCACACTACTGAGCCAGAGGGCAGAGAAACATCTCCAGGGTACTAGACATCAGGAGGAGAAAGAAAGGGTGCAAAGGTTAATACACTATAGGCCATATGTTGTTTGGCTCACATATTATCAAAATAGGAAGAGAGGAGCAGTTTTCCAGCCATCTAGCTTTGAAACTGTCCTTATAAAGCAAAAACTCTACTTTGTGTTTAATGGTGCTCTTCAATGTATTATTGATGTCCTCTTAAGGACTCATTGTTTTCAGGGATGAGGTAACCACTGCTATCAATAGCTCCTGCTGGCTTGGGGTTCAGGATGCCCTCGCAGTGACTCTTCAGTCTTACACTGACCTTGAGCTGAAAGCAAAATTTCAGAGGAAAAAGTCAGAAAAATTAATTTTTTTTCTGTTTTTAGATCCCACCAACTGCCAAGTCCTGCATTCTTTACACCATATGATAACAGGTGAGCACCAAACCCACCGCCACAGAAGAAACTGTGTCTTACTAAGCCTCTTAGCAAGTAGTGCTGTGATTGTGATGCAACTACTTTTACTTCAGTTAGTCAACTTCTTTAACTGTCAGGGCAAACATTCCCTCTAGAGACAGTGCTGTGCCAGTTCAGCCATCATCATTTGATGCTGCCATCAGTTGCCTCATCACACAGGCCAACATTGAACTCAGCAACGTTCCCTCACAAGTCTTCTTTCAGATAGTCCTGCCATAGGTTCCTGTGGGCCCAGCTCCTCCGCTGCCCACTGTGGTGCCGGCATCACCTGCTGGACACAACAGACAGAGATGGCTCCTCAGTGGCCCTTCACATGGAAGGACACCACCAAGAGAGCTCAGCAAGGTGTGACCACACCCAACAGCAAGCTCCTCTAACTAATTGGCTCTTGTTTAAAATAATCCTGGCCTCTCCCACCACCCCAGCCACAACCACCTGGGTGAGGGCAGAGCCACAGAGACACAGGTGGGCCAGGTTCTGCCTCTGGAACATGAAGCCAATAGGAAAAACAAAACATTCTGCTAGGTTGTGACTCGTCTGCAGGTCAACTCCAACTTGGGGCTCACAGCTTGGGCTTCAGCACTTCAGACAGTCAATTTGTATCCGTTTTCGGTGATGTATACTAAAATTGCCCATAAAAATTGAACTCAAGGTATGGGTAAACAACCACCTGCTGTTTTACCTTGAGTTGTAGACCATTCTCTCCACAACAGTCACTAACTGTAAAACCACTGTGGTTGGAGAAGACCTCAGGAGATCTCTAGCCTGACCTCCTGCTCAGAGCAAGATCAGGTGAGGTATCAAACCAGATTGCTCAAGGCTTTGTCCACTCAGCTCTTCAAGAACGACGTGTACCCATATTCAGGCTCTATATCTGTTGCCCATATGAAATAAAATGTTTGATTTAAATTAAGATGTTTTTAGTTAACTTGATTTACCTTGTATTTGATAAGAGCGTGGAAAAGACAAGTGTAGTTTAGCTGATAAATGGCA
Source organism: Eurystomus gularis (assembly GCA_013400335.1). Classification (NCBI taxonomy): domain Eukaryota; kingdom Metazoa; phylum Chordata; class Aves; order Coraciiformes; family Coraciidae; genus Eurystomus; species Eurystomus gularis. The sequence goes on along the minus strand of VZZY01024888.1, from coordinate 179,396 downwards.
CTGCATTAACCACAGTAACATCAGTGCCTGCAGTCTTTCCAGAGGGGTGTACCTGTACAAACAATACTTAACTGAAGAGACTGTTGACCCAGCATACATCTTCTAGATGCTACTGGAAAACAGGAAATGAATTCTGCAATAATTAAAGTAAATAATCAAGCATCTTAAGGGCTAGAATCATGTTTTTACAAAGTAGCCTTTATAAATTTAGTTGTGTCTTACTTGAAGTATGGTTGCAGAATAGCTTTTAATTTTTAACACTACGTATTTAGTGCATAATATAATATTATCATAATATTGGTGATGGCAGGAAGGTGGTCCCATAACTATTGAATGCACCAAAATATAACTCTTAGCTGTATGAACAGGAGTAGCTACCATGTAGACAAGGAGAGTTGATGTGTCTGAAAGAAGAGCTGGCTAGCAGTGTGTTTCTATACTGTGTACATGTTTAGGGTGATGTCATTCTCCCTAAAGAACGAACACAAAGTATTACCGAGGGCTGTTTGGGACATTCCTAAGAAATTGCCTCTTCTTTGATAAAATGCCGTTTCGTCAAAACTTTTCTCATCAAAATTTCTTGTCAAACTGAAGAGGAATGGGGATTAGGGGCACGGAGACACTATCAGCTATTCCAAAGAGCCATTAGTTCAGTGGAAAAGAGTTTCCAGGCACCTCATTTTGTGTTAGTAATACAAGCAGGTCAATTTGTGTGGTCTAGGTGCTAGAAAGTAGCAACGTGCCACACCACCTGGTTTCCTCCATCTACATTTCTTGCTCGTTTCAGTCTGTAAAGGGAGTTCAAGAGGAACCTAAGCTCCAGCCATCTCCCCTTGAGATCACAGAATGGTTTGGATTGGAAGGAGGGGACCTTTCAAGGTCATCTAGTCCAACCCCTCTGCAGTGAGTAGGGACATCTTTGGTTAGATCAGGTTGCTCAGAGGCCCATCCAACCTGACCTGGAATGTTCACAGGGATTCTACCACCTTTCTGGGAAATCTCTTCAGTGTCTCACCACTCTCAATGTAAAACATTTCTTTCTTCTCTCTAGACTAAATCTCCCTCTTCTACTTTCAAACCATCACCCCTTGTCCTGTCACAACAGGTCCTGCTAGAAAGATTGTCCCCATCTTTCTTATTGGCCCCCTTTAAATACTGCAAGACCTGTCATATAGTGTCTGAACAACTTAGGTGTTGATATCATGAAATCTTGTGGAAGTCTTTTGGATTTTACTTTATACAAGACTGAGTGGATGTTTGTTAGAACGTATTAGGGTTTATCATTCACTTTGTTCCTTTCCAATCTTCTAGCTAGGAGATAAGTCTTTCTTTCTTTCTCTGTCTCTAATTTTTCACCATTAATGTTGTTTTGAAGTTTGTCTCTATACACACAGGTAGAATTCTTCAAATCACATGCATTTTCACAAAGACAGAAAACCGCTTCCTTCTCTGCTCTGATGTTAACTGGCTGGTACCTCAGTTTTGATTCCATTGTTGCTCTCTGCACATAAATCTTGTTTAGTCAATAGGATTTGCCTGCCTGAAGGAGTGCATGATCAACTGCATAGAGAAGCATAAAAGAGATTTTTGTGCTTCAGATCCTTAAAATGTTTTTGTCAGGAAGTAATTCCCAAAGCTGCATTTGGCTAATATTTCTTTACCTCCACTGAACTTTCTTCTTATACTTTTTGCTTGCTGAAGGATTATCAACTTTAGTCTCATTTATCAAGTCTTTTGGTCTAAATTTTACCTTTCCTTCTTTTTTTTTTCCTGAATTTTCTGCAATTTTAACATCTTTATTTTAACATTTTGGCACGATGCATTCTCTCTCAGTAAGTTTGTACAGAGTAATGCTAATTCACCAATCGTTGATTCGGGTAGCTTATTCTAAAGTAATCCAGCGCAAGAACTTAACATTGCGCGTTGAAGCAATCTGGCAGTTTTCAGAAAAAAAATGGAATATGTATGGAATATAGTAGCTGATGGTGCACGGTTTTGTTAGCATGTTCTGCCAGTGAGGTACCCCTACGTGTGCTAGTTATGGTACACCTGCACGTGTGTTACATCCATTGCAAATGGCAGGAAATTCTCTAGGATGTAGTAGGCAAATTGGGGGCAATAGGTGTAAAAACCAGAGAGGTCTTTCATGGATATGAAATATATTTAATAACCTGGCCAGAGTAGATGCTTCCTCCAACTGTCTTTGTCACTTGTCTGGCATCCGTTTGGTTGGTTATGTCCCTTCCGAGTAATACCTACCTCTAGGTCTGAATGTTTTTGGAAGTGACTAAGCTCTTGAACTGAGTTTTAGTAGGAATAGGCTGCACATGTTAATTATAAAAAAAATCTCAAAGATTTACTTCTCTCAGTTAATCTTTTATAGAGTGGCTAACCTCATAACGTTTGCATAAGGAGAGGGAAAACTGAGCTTTTCAATTCATACGTTTGCATTGCTTATTTTAATGTTGCCATCACATCTTCTGAATCCTTTCTCTTTCGAATAAATTACTTCTGAAGGGGATGACCACAACTGGTCACAATGTTCAAGGAGACTGCACACCATCGACTTAGGCCATGGCGTTATAACACTTCCATCCTTACACTCTCTTAATACATCTTGACATTTTGTTTGCTTCTTGGTCTCTGCTGTGCGCTGAGCAGATGTTTTCACGGAGTTGTCCACAGTGACAGCAAGATCTTTTTCTTGAATGATTACAGTTAATTTATAACTCAGCTATGTGTATGTTGAATTGTCCTTTCCAGCGTGTATCACCTTGAATTTATGTGCAGTGAATTTCATCTGCCATGAATGTTGTGCAGAGAGTTTAGTCTGGCCATCTAGAATTCTCCAAAGTCTTCCTTGGTCTTGGCTGATCTAAATTATGTCACATAAAATACACTTTTCCTGGAAAAAAAAAAGTTTTGCTGCTAAAGGCCTTGTTCCAGGTGATTAACAATATTTATTGCTATTTGTCTCAGCTGCTGCCTGGACTATGCAAGAGTTTTCCAAATCAGAAAGCAAGCAAGAGATGTCCTCCAAGGAGTTCAGCTGTTAAACACGGTTTTGAGGCAAGGGATCCACAACATAACTGGAATATTCAGAATGATCATTAGTTACACCTTGTTAAAAAAAAAAAAAAAGAAGAAGCAATTTTTAAATCTTTAATAACTTTTGAGAAAAAACCCGAACTGTTCGCAGATACACTTCAGGCTACTCAGTGTACATCGCTAGCAGCCCTGTAGGCAACATTGCAGAGTTCCATTCCTGTTGTGGATTCGTGTGACGATCGTCCTTCTGTGGTGAAATGTGACTATCAGGTCTGACTCCTTTTTATCTTTTTTACCAGTTTTTAACCCCAGGGAGAACTTTGCTCCATGATAGATTGGTTTCTTAAGCGGCTCTTTGTAAGGAATGCTGTTAAAAGCTTTTTAATAAATAATGTTAACTGCATCTCCCCTAACCACTATTTTAACAACATCCTCAGGCTCATCTTCAGCAGCCAATCCATATTTAGCAGAACACTCCATCACGAGCTAAAAACTAAAGACATGCGCTTTGCTGGAGAAAGCTGGACTTCAGCATGTTTTCAGCTTTGCTGAACAGGTGACAAGAAATAGATTAGGCAGAACCTCAGCAGACACTTTCATGTTCAAAATACTCTTTATATTATTATCTTAATCTCGCAGCCATTGCCTCCTTTTTTTTTTCATCACAGCCACCTGCTATGTGTGTAATACACTGGTTATAATCCTCCCGTGACATTGTGAGCTGATTTTGCTCCTCTACTCTGCTCTGGTGAGAGCCCACCTGGAGTATTGTGTCCAGGTCTGGAGTCTTGAGCACAGGAAAGACATGGACCTGGTGGAGCAGGCCCAGAGGAGGCCAGAAAATGATTAGACAGCTGGAACCCCTCTGCTGTGAGAATAGGCTGCAAGAGTTGGGGTTGTTCAGCCTGGAGAAGAGAAGACTCTGGGGAGACCTTACGGTGGCTTTTCAGTACTTAAAGGGGAACTGTAAGAAAGATGGAGACAAGCTTTTTAGCAGGGCCTGTTGCAATAGGACAGAGTGATGGTTTTAAACTAAAACAGGAGAGATGTAGACTATATATAAGGCAGACATTTTTTACACTGAGGATGGTGAGATACTGCAAGAGGTTTCCCAGAGAGGTGGTTGATGCCGCATCCCTGGAACCATTCCAAGTGAGGTTGGACAGGGCTCTGAGCATCCTGCTCCAATAGAAGATGTGCCTGCTCACTGCAGGGGCGTTGTACTAGCTGACCTTTGGAGGAACCTTCCAACCCAAACTAATCTATGATTCTATGATTGACTGCTTTGCTTTACTACCTGCCTGCCTGGCACCTAGGTCAAGTAGACACCCACCCCCACCTGGGTTTTCTAGACGAAACATTGTAGATATCTATAGTACTACTGCTATTAACCTAGCAGCTAGTAGGCTTTCCAGGAATTTGGAAAGGCAGAGAACTCACTTGTGTGCTTGGTTAATATTTATAAGTGTGATACCTTCATGGAACTGAGATTGTCACATGCCTCTCTTGCATAGCCTTGGTGGAGAAGTGGCCGTCCCTCTTGCCTGAAAGTTAAGATGAAATGCATTCATTCTTCTGTAGCTAATTCCCAGTGAGAGAAAGTTTCAAGGTGTCACTTGTGCCTACAGAAGTCTGACATTCATGGTAGCCACACTTCACCCGAACAGCTTTCTGATGTAGTTCTGTTTCTTCTTTCTTCCCCCAATTTGTGCCGTACCAATATTCTGCAAATTATTTCAATGTCTCACAACACAGATGATTGATGTAGATCAGGGTTCTCAATTTCTCTCATCACCAACTTGGCAACGATAGCCAAAGAGAAGAGCCTTTTACAGCACTGAATGAAGAATAAATCTATAAAAATTTAATTAACCTCTGCAGAGCTTATTGAATCCTAACTGAATTTAATCACAGGTTTTGTAAGTTAGAAAATGCTTGGCACATTTTTGACTCTTGTACGATACTTTGAATTAGCTCTATGTACAAACCAAATTCAAAAAATGAAATTTAAATAAGTGCTGTTAATTAAGATTTACTGGTGTAGGAATTGCAACCTACATGTACAAGCAAAAACCCATTTCTGCTATAAAAACAGGGTTTCTTTTTAAGTTTTATGGATTTTTTAAAAAACATAATTTTTATGGAAACAAAATAGTGACATACTTTATTTTCTACTGACTGGGCTTAACATGGCTTGTGCTTTTTTAGTCCCATAGATGTCATTGTGAGTTATGTCAGTTCATGCTGAAAGAGTGGATTGAAAATGAGTTGATTTGGATTGATCCATCCCATCCTCCTTTGTTTCAAGAGGATTAAGGTAAAACCTTACTCCAGAACTAAAGACCTATCAAAGCTACCTTTGTTATTTATACTTGTTTAAGGCTGTGACATCTCTATCTCAAGGTCATTGACCAAGACTCCATTGAGCAAGCTAATATATATAAAGTGGGGTAGTGGAGAAGATGTTTTGGCACTGAGACATTAGTTCTGAGAATTGAAGGAGACAATTGAGTCAGAGCGAAGTATGAGGAAGGAATGAAACAGTGCTGGTCAGCCTGGCAGAGTAGGCAGTATTGCTCTACGAAGCTGCTGGAAAGGAGTCAGGAGGCGACTCCTTGCTTTGGGGACAGACTCAGATGGGCAAAACTTTCTTTTCTACATGCATTTTGTCCCCTTTAGCCGGACTGTACGTGGAATGAGACTACTTCTAATGCATTGGTGCCTCTTTTTAACACAGTGGAAAGAAGTACTTGGATATACTTGGACCTGCTTTTCTTTCTTTACAATTAAATCCTTGTCCAAGTGTTTTTTGATTTTTCTAAAAGCCCACAGGGAGAATGCTGGTCTGCTCCAAACTGCTGATATAAGATCTTAACGTCAAAAGCAAAGCTTTAAAGAAGTCTCACGAAGAAGCCATGTGTGACAATCAAAGAATCAAAGCTTTAAAAGGGATCTCAAGTGACTGCTTAGTCTGTTGTCCTGTCTTGGTACCAGCCAAAAGCCTGGCTTTCTTCAGGAAAAAAGGTGGATTTTTCTTCAAGAAAAATTGGTGGATGAAAAACTGGATATGAGCCACCAGTGTGCAAAGGCAGCACAGAAGGCCAATCACATCCTGGGCTGCAGCAAGAGAACTGTGGCCAGCAGATCAAGGGAGGTGATTCTGCCCCTCTACTCTGCCCTGGTGAGACCTCACCTGCAGCATTGCATCCAGTTCTGGAGGCCACAGAACAAGGAGGATGTGGACATATTGGCGTGTGTCCAGAGGAGAGCCACCAAAATGATCAGGGGAATGGAGCATCTCTCACATGAAGACAGGCTGAGAGAGTTGGGGCTGTTCAGCCTGGAGAAGAGAAGGCTCCGGGGGGACCTTATACTGACCTTCCAGTACCTGAAAGGGGGCCTACAGGAAGGCAGGGGAAGGTCTATTCACAAGGGTTTGTAGTGATAGGACAAGGAGTAATGGTTTTAAGCTAGGAAAAGACAGATTTAGGTTGGATATTAGAAAAAAGTTCTTTAACATGAGGGTCATAGAGCACTGGAATGGGCTGCCAGAGAGGTGGTGGAGGCCCCATCTCCGGAGTCATTCAAGGTCAGGCTCAATGAGGCTCTGAGCAACCTGACCTAGGTAGATGTCCCTCCTTGTGTAGGGAGGTTGGACTAGATGAACTCTGGAGGTCCCTTCCAGCCTGAAACATTCTGTGATTCTATGAAAAAGGATTTCCATAGAATGTTCATAGAATAGCAGTGCACGAACAACAGATGGAATCAATCATTGTCCATTCAGTGTTGTCATCTCAGAGGAATAAGCAAGGAATCATTCCATGAAAAAATATTGACCAACATAATTGTCCCTGTCCTCCTCAGAGGCTTGAGAGAGCAAAATATTTTCACTTTTGGAAATAAGTGATCTTATTTTGGTGGTCTGAGGGGACCAACGCCTGAATGAAAATCTGGCCCAGAGACTCTCATACACAGTTGCTGGATCTGATACCCGCCTTTCTCCTTTCTCCCCTCTCATTCTGATTTTCTCTCAGATGATGTATCTATCTCTTTACCTTTTTGCTTTTCTGCAGACATTCTAGCTTCTCTTCCTGATTTGCTTGAGTAGAATGTTAAGAATAAAATAAGGATATATGAAAGCTGTTATTTTTTCCCCTATATTCGCCATTAAAAAGACCACGCTTTTTGTCTTTTTAAATTAACTCTGCTTCTTGATTAAGAAAGATTCATCATAAATTTTAGATTTGTTTAAAGAAAAAAATAAGACATATATTTTCCATTCATGAGCTCACCCATTCTCTTCAAGACATAGGGTGTAGGCTCACAATATCTAAAGACCATGTATATCTCCAGAGTAAATATCATGGCCAATAAGTTCATTTCTTTACCACATAATGACTTTCATCAGTATAGTAAAAGGTCAGATGTGCTGTAAATTCAATGTGGGCCGGAACATCATCCTTTATAAATCTTGCAATCTTCGTGTTAAAGTGTCAGATACTTGCTTTTTTCTTTTTTTTTTTCCTTTTTTTTCACCCCTCTATAAAAAAATATCAATTTGCTAAAAGATGTCCTCCATGTACCCTAATGAATAATATTCTAAAATATAAAACCAAAGCTGACCCCATAACCCTTTGAAAAAGAGGCACGTCACTGAAGATCCTTGTCTTACCACGGAGACAGAAGAACAAAGGTGACAACTGATATTCTGTTGCTCAGTGTGGTATGGGAAAGCGTTCAGATGTTACGGGGGTGATCTCAGCACCTATATAAAAGCCTCCAAAATAGAAGAAAAGAGATCTTGGACTGAAATTTCAAGTCTACTTGTGAAACAAAGCTAACATTTTTTTTTTCCCCTTTTTTATTCAAAATACTCATTTGGAGAGCTGCTGTTCACATCAAGCAGTGTTTCTTTTTATCTGTCTAACCAGAATGGAAGGTTTTCCATGCTGAAATATCTGATTTCAGATCATCAGCTGGCAGAAATCATCCAGTCTCCATTACATACTTGTTTTCACCAGCTGAGGTTCTGGCCACAGATGTTTTCCTCCTAGCAAGTAGGAAACGAGCATTCATGTGAAGCAATAAGAGTAACCTGAAAGCTAGAGAGCCCTCTATAAACTATTCGTGACTAGAACAAAAGAAATGCTGCATGTTCCTTTTCACAGAAGCTCTTCACTTTTGGACAACCCTGTAACACAGGGAAGCAGGACTGTCCACGCTTGCAGTACTGCATTACTCGTGATTAGGGAAAACAGATTAAATATGGCTCAGAGCTTTTAGTGACTCATTTTTCATTCCATATGTGCAGTCATATGCTTTAGTTACCATTAGTCCAGCTAGGAAGGATGAAGAGACAGGAGAAATCTAAGCTGATGTTTGAAAACCCTTTAATATAAAATAAGCTAAACCAGTGTTTTCTGTAACTGGAGGACAACATACGTTATATATCATAGTTTGGGATCTAGGGGTAAATGCTGGACCTGTTGCGGAGCTGGCGACCTTCACTTTGCAATGACAAAATTCCTCTACTTGCTCATAGACTCTGTGTATTAAGGGATACTTGATTTTCAGCTTGCATAGAAACGTTATTGTTCATTCTGCAGGCAAGCGAGAGAAAGCTAATGTCAAGCAAGAAAAACTCCATGTTTAGGCAAAATGAAGAAAAAGCCCCAGATGTTTTACATGGCCATGTTTAAAATAATATAGAGGCTGCTTGAAGCCATTCAGAGATTTTGAAGGTTGGAAGGAACTCAGGGAGACAAATGGACTAAAGGGTAGAGTGGAGGTGAGGAAGGTATAAAAAGGCAATTTATCACCTGCTTATGAATATCAACACCAGGTGTTTTTTTAAATGGGACCTGCATGTATTCCTCAGCCTTTCCGGCAAAACATCATCAGCCTTCGCAGTGCTGGATGCAAGTGCATTAGAATACAGGATACTGGCGCTTCTCTGTATATCAAATATATATACTCACATTTTGCAGTAATGGTCATTACCATGGGCTATAGGATAAATAGGTTTCAATGGGTCTTTTAAAATTCCATTTTAAATACTGCCAGGAAATGATGAATGTGTTATCTAGTTGCAGGGAGAGCTTGGGAAAGGAAATATATTATCCAAATGTGCATTTAGCTTAGAAAGGGCACTGAATACTTCTAACACTTGTGAGCAATACCATGAGATTAGCTCACTACAGGCTGTCAAAGGCTTGTGAATTTATAATGTTTAATTATATATATCTTATGTTATAATTACACTTCGTTAGTAGCTTTGGTTGTTCTATTGTCAAGGCATTTTAATGATTCCCATTTCCAGACAAACCACAACCAAATAAAAATTACCTATTAAGATTATTGTCTTTCCTAGGAGAAAACAATTTAGCCCAAATTATTTTTTCATAATTATTTATTATTTTCTGCTACTTTAACAGGGCTTTTATTTTGCTGAGAGCAAACAGATTTTCTTTCCTGGCTTTTAGCCAAAGAAGGAAAAAGCTGGAAAGTAAAAGGAGAAAGAACCTTGGTCATCGATCTGTAGCCTTCATGAGCATAAAGACATAACAGTTTCCTACCAGCATGTTCTGCATTCCCCGGGTAGGAAAAATGGCCCTTACTAAGAACAAGGGTTGCAATGCCTGATGATACACATCAAGTATAACCATTGCTTTCAGTTTTCTCTCATTGCTAGGAAAAGGATTGTTTTCAACCCAGATTTAATTTCATTTGTCACATTTTGGAAATTTTCCCCATCTCCTTTTGTTACTCAGAGTACCATAACTTGGGATTTGTAGGTTGCCTTCTACTTCTTTTTTGTCACTTTTTATGGAGAAAGGCACTTTTACTATGAGATGCTTTATTTAGGAATTAGGTGTTTAGTCTTCATTCCACATGTAAGGGGTGGAGAGAGGCAGATACTTAGCTTGGATGCTCTGCCCTTGGGAGTCCCCATGGGCCGTAAACTGTGCATTAGTACATAAGAGGAGTAAATCTCTCTTTTATAAAGGCTTACCAAAAAGTCCCACTTAAGATCAGGGTCTTGCCAAGCTAAGTATGGTATAAACACACAGAAGGAGATGTGCCTTGCTTACCCAAAGAAGAAACACGGGTACAGAAATCTGATATGGCATTGCTAGTTTCTGACAAAATCTTTTGCTTGGATCTTAAGATGGTTCTCTTTCAGCTCCCCTTGGCTTTTCTTTACAAGTCATTGTAGGGAAGAGAAGAATAGAGTTGATAAACCCATTGGCACCAAGGGGAGACTCCAAATCCTCTGTGACCTCTAGAAGCAAACTGTCTTAGTAGAAAAGTAAAAAAAGATTTCCATCAAAACTGTTAATCAATACTATTTGTTTATATGATGGTGGTCCTTTAGATGTATCAGGCCCTATGCAAACATACAGAGACTCAGGTCAGGTCCACAGATAGTGGAAGCTGTTATAGCTGTCAATGGTTCTTGGGTTTTTACTCCACAGGAATTACATTGGTTGACACCAGATGTAGGTGTGATCCTTCTTCTAGCTGGTCTTCTCATCAGAAAGTATCTCATACCTGTTCAAATGCTACTGAGGGCCTGAAATAGATGCACTGAGGTGACATTTGTTCTGCATGCAAAAGGGATGGGGTGGAAACTTCAAGGCAATGTGAATAAAAAGGGATATGTCAGTAATGTGGTGGCTATTGGTGGGGACTTTGCCTGTCAGCACAGCATTAGAGTCAAAAACCCCTCAGTATATGAGAGATTGTTATAAATTTAGGGTAACCCAGGTTCTTACAGAAGTGTAATGAATGAAGAAGTGGAAATGAAGAATGGTGGTGTTTTGCCTGCATTATGTGAGTTTTTGGGAGGCTTTGCTGCATTATTTTTGAAGGTAGCAATGTACAGCTCCTCTAGTTGACTGGTAAGATGGTGACTGGGAGCCAGCAGTGCTGAGTGGCTGGGAGCCAGAAGGTTAAAGACTGTGATGGAGAGGAGGGAGAATTTGAAGTGAAGCCTCGGTTGGGGTGGTTGTATGGCTTATGTGGGGCTTAAATATACTGAATACAGTTGGGAACTAGGCCACAGCAAGCGTAAGGTAGGACAGAAGGAGACAGAATAGTGCTTGGAGTTTATTATAATTGTAACCTCCCTGCTTTCCTATATAGTAGAATTTTTGACTTGAAGAAATATGCTCGGTCCCTGTGGAGATGTTGGGAAACTCAACCGGTTGGGGCTAGTGGAAGACAGAGGTATCTCTGTCTCTGTACAAACTGATTCCTGTTGCACTACTTCCTTTCTCTATACACTGTAAAAGCACAGTCAGATCTTCCTCAGGACAAATTCCTTTAATTTAGGCCCCAAAGTCATAGAAATAAATATGCAGCTATGATTTGCAGCCACACTTGGATAGGTGTCAGTCTCTTCTCCCAAATAACAAGTGATAGAACAAGAGGGAATGGCCTCATGATGTGCCAGGGAATGTTTAGGTTGGACGTTAGGAAGAATTCCTCACTGGAAGGGCTGTCAAGCATTGGAAGAGGCTGCCCAGGGCGGTGGCAGAGTCACCACCCCTGGAGGGATTTAAAAGCCATGTAGATGTGGTGCTGAGGGACATGGTTTGGTGGCAGCCTGGCAGTGCTGGGTTAATGGTTGGACTTGATGATCTTAAAGTCTTTTCCAACCTAATTGAGTCTATGATTCTATGTGTATAATCTTAGTTAAATTGGGTCCCAGCCCATTCCCAAGGCCAGACAACATTTTCAGGAGTGGGGATGTGGCACAGGCCATAATTTGTTTTGGGGAAGCCTGGAGGCATTAGTATGCATGCAGGCCCTTATCCGTGTGCTCTGGATGCCCTTCAGCTCACCAGCAACTAGTGATTAACAGGACCCTAGGACAAGGGGTCTCTTCCGAAGCCATGTTACAACAGAGTAGGTCTAGTGTCTCAGGTCTTGGTGAGCTTTTGCTGTCCTTGTTTAACCTTCTGTAACACCAGAGGTCCAGAGCAAGACCCTCATTTACCAGGAGGCAAAATATCATGGGCTGTGATAGAGCAGGACAAGCCCCCAGAAAGCTGGAGAGCAGCAGAGAACAGCAGGGTAAAATTGGGGGCAGCATGAGCCTGCTTTGCCAACAAACAGCCACTTCTTATGATACAGTCTCCTATTAAATAATGATGACTCACTCTCCAGACAGTAATTTATTTATATGCCTCTTTTAATGTTTTGCAAATCACTGCTTTAAAAAATGCCCAGCTGGAAGACAGGAAGGCTTGGGAGACAGAGAATCAGCTTGATAAAGAATCAGATTAAATAAAAATGACATGGAATTTGACAGGCGAGTGGATGTGGTTGGAAATAAAAAACATAACCATCCCCCAAGCAGAAATGCAGCCTCATTGCCGGGACTGGTTGGTGTAGCTTGAGAGGCTGAGTTTTTACCACATCTAGTGAAACAAAAAATTGAGAAGGATAGGAAGAAGAAAAGAGACATTGGTTTATATTTAGTGACAGCATTTCTTCTAGCCTGAAACACTGATGAGCTTACATTTTTTTCAAGCCAGAAGGGACTACTTTGATATCATAGTCTGAATTTTGAAAAATACGCCTGTGCCCTGTGAGGACAGATGAGTGGAACCAGGAAGAGATGGAAGAAACTTTTAAAGCATAATTAATATTGCAGAAATGCATATAGCTCACAGATAGCAAATGAGAATATGGACCATAGGGGAGGCTTCAGTACGTGTTGTAGCAGGTGGCACAGTCTGGGTTTTGCATCTAGATTGGCAGAGAGATAAGGAGAAGTGGATGAGACAAGGCTAAAAGTCCTGTTTGATTTCTTATTCTGCTACCACGATTTCCCATGCCTGGGTGCCCTCATTCCCCTAAGAGTGTGTGGAAGGCAATGCCTTCCTTTGTAAAGTGCATCCAGCTTCACAGGCATAAACTGCTTCCTAAAGGGCCAAAGTGGGGATTTACAAGGGGCTGACTCTGTTTCAAAGGCAATGGGGCTGAGCATCAAATGTACCATTGGTGCTTTTGAAAATCTCCCCTAACGGCAGTTAATCTTAAAGCACTTCAGTCACTCTCCCAGGCAATTCCCCCATTCCCATCATACCTCAGAGGAGGTTTATGTCGGATATTAGGAAGTTCTTTACTGAAAGAGTAGGTAGACATTGGAACAGGCTACCCAGAGAAGTGGTAGAGTCACCATCCCTGGAGGTGTTAAAAAAATGAGTAGGTGTGGTACTTCGGGACATGGTCTAGGGGTCAGGGAGGTGTTGGATGAAGGTTGGACTTGATGATCCTAGAGATCTTTTCCAACCTAAATGATTCTATGATTTCTGTGACTTGCTGGAAGTTACTCCAGAGGCTGTGCAGCCTGGAACATCTGAGCTCTGCTTTGTATTTTGCATTTATTTGTATTTATTATTAACCTTAATATATCCTGCTTTCATTGACGCTACTTCCATATGTATCCACCTGCCTTTACCTGTGCCTGCATGAACAACTTGCAATCTGAGCTGCTCTTACTGTTCAGAGCTGGTGCTTAAAACACAGACAGGGATTTTATTGTTTGCTGGACAGCAAGAACTTTGCCAATTGCATTCACTCTATTTATAAGCTAACTTGCAGTTGCTCTGACAACAAGGCCAAACAATGGGACTCTTTATTGTCCTTCTTTAATAGGTGTCAGATGCTTTGTGGATGCTGCATCCCCAGCAGCGTGGGCAGCAGGGCAAGGGAGGGGATCCTGCCCCTCTGCTCCACTCTGGGGAGACCCCCCTGAAGTGCTGGGGCAGCTCTGGAGTCCTCAGCACAGCAGAGACATGGACCTGGTGGAGCGGGGCCACAGGAGGCCATGGAGATGATGGGAGGGCTGGAAGCCCTCTGCTGGGAGGCCAAGCTGGGAGAGTTGGGCTTATTCAGCCTGGAGAGGAGAAGGCTCCACGGAGACCTTTTTGCAGCCTTTCAATACTTAAAGGGAAACTATAAGGAGGATGAGGACAATCTTTTAGCAGGGCCTGGTTCTGACAGGACAAGGGCTGATGGTTTTAAACTAAAAGAGGCGACATTTAGACTATATATAAGGAAGAAATATTTTACACTGAGGGTGGTGAGAACCTGGAATAGGTTTCCCAGGTAGGTGGTAGGAAGTTCATACTTGGAAATCTTCCAGGTGAGATTGGACAGGGCTCTGAGCAACCTGCTCTAATTGCAGATGTCCCTGCTGAGTGTAGGGGGTTGGAGTAGATGATCTTTAAAGGTCCCTTCAGCCCAAAGCATTCTACGATTCTATGGTTCATTGCAGGTTTAAATGTAACCAAGGTCATGCCTACATGGGTGGCACAGGCAGTTCCAGCCACCTCTGCCCAAGCTCTTAGCTGGCTGGATATGAGCCAGCTCCCGTCAGGAAACCATAAAGCTCATAAGTCTTACATCGTTAGTCTTCCCCAGAAGTACTAATGTGTTAATGTGGTTATGCAACTTCTGGATGGGAATGAAATGACAGAAGTTCAGGTCTTGGTACATGTTGATACAGTAATGCTTTCTATAGTAATGCTTTCTCCTCATATGTTCACATACTGATGTGTCACTTAGTTTGCACTTTCCAGAAAGGTACTGAGAAGGCCTGAACCCTGGTATTCTATCCTCTCTCCCAGACACTGACATTGAAATCCCTATTGGCTTGGTTCATGTTCTCTTCAATACTTTTTCTAGGGTTTTCCTGAGCTCATCTGAAGGTTCAGAGGTCCTCTGGTTGGAGGCCAAATGCAGGTGGAAAGGATAACTCATTACCATCAGAATTCTCCTTATTCCAGGGTAATAAAAGAGTATAGAGTGGTGTATTTTCATGTTCAATTAATACTTTCCATGTCGGTTTAGTTATCAGAAGGGGACAGTAACAAATAAGTTAAAAAACATTTTCAGATTAATCTAGATGTGCAAAATTAAATGATGCCCCTGGTTTGTGCTGCAGCTTGTTCTCCGATGACCCAGTTGTCCATGAGTGAGTGGTTGTCCTAAATGGAAATTTTGTTGCCTATCTTCAAGCTTTGCAAAATCTGTTGCCTTATCTTAGGAAGGCATGTGGTTTTTGAGGATAAAATGACTGCATCTCTGGAATTACCTAACGCTCTCCTTTGGCTGTAGAAGGGGCACAGGTAGTTGGCTTTCACTAAACATCTAACTTAAATATCTATGAAGTGAATTTGAGCTTTAGTTTGGCAGGCACTGGTAACATTAACTGCTGGACAGAGACATGACATGGGGCTCTGATGTGCCACTTGAATTCAGACTTTTTTACCATTAACATTTCATAGAATCACAGAAGGGTTTGGGTTGGAAGGGACCTTAAAGATCATGTAGTTCCAACCCACCTGCCATGGCAGGGACACCTCCCACTAGACCAAGTTGCTCAATTTATTTAAGCACTGTTGTTCGAAAAGATAATTAACTACAACATTAAGAGGAAAACACACAGTAGCCAAATATCTTCTCACATCAATTCTTTGCTCCTGTGACCGTAAGCTTGTTGTTATTTGTACTGAGATTTATCTGTGAGCTTCAGTGATGGAACAGCATTCACAGCAGTAACTGCTGCTCAAAACCTGTAGCTCCATTTACACATTAAGACAAATCAGACCTCTGCCAGGTCTGTGCTTTTTGTATGCAGTCATCTGTCCCAGGCCACAGCATAATTCGATTTAATGCTGCATTTCTGTTTAATGTGCCCACCAGCAATTCACGTCAAACCTGTTCCATCAGTTGGTTACAAAGTGCTCGTCAATAAATCCTAGCCTAGTGGCTGCTTTAAAAAGTAGGAAAACATCTGGATTTGGGGCTTAGTTGTATGTTTAAGCCACCACCTACGGAAGGCAGGGCAGTATGTGGAGGCACCAGCATCATGAGGGAGGGCTCCATGTGCAATAGCTGATAGGGAGATTCCCCCAGGAGGTCTGGGGTAACATAGGTGACTGTGCCCTTGGGAGCTGCAAGCCTGGCTAGAGAGAGGGGGGAGTGTATGGAGGAGGTGGGTCCTGCCCTCTGTTTTTTTGTACAAATACACACATCCAGCAACCTCATGGGATCCAAGTAAATGTGACCTTTCAAGGTGCAATCCAATTGCTTTCATTATGATTATTGCATTGGGTGCTTTTATCCTCAATTTGATGCTTTTTTGCTTGTTACTATCTTTTTTTTTGCCCCCCGCTGTTCTTCTCTTTGGCTAGATGGCTGCTGAAAGCATTCAGTTCCACTTAGTTTTGATTTCAGTGAAATGCTTTTTGACATACAGAAGAAGCTAGGTTGGGGACTTTGTTCCCTGTCCTTTTTCTGAGGTATGTGCATTTGCTCGTATACTACTGTGTGGGCTACATACAGGCTTTGCTCCTCAAGACGGAGGAAGGCCTATTGTTTTGATCTCCAGACGCTTTGCAATGTCATCATCTTTTTGTGCAATACATTCAAAATTTAACAGTAAGAAAAATTAGGATATGTGTAGGGTGGACTATAAACCACAGCAGCAAGTCCTTGTAATTTTCCAGCTTAATTTTGACCTTCAATACAACTTAATCTTTATTTTCCTTTTCCCTTTGCATTGCACTGTTTGATTCCTGCCTGCTTTCATTTGGACCTGGAGTCAGGATCCTGAATTTAGTGGAATTACCCCTGTGAAAGACCACAGTGAAGAGGGATTTGCAGCTCTTCAGCCTTGTTTTTTTTACCTGGGCTCCCCTCTGGATGTTTTCTCAAGAAACGTATGTTTGAGAATTCTTTTGGGGACATCTGTCATGGTATATGTCCCAAAATTTTGCGTAAAATATGACTTAGATTAAAAAAAGAAAGGCTTTTTGATAAATTAGCTGGTCTCTGGTGTCCTACCGTAGGAACAAGCTGTTTTTAAAGAGGCAAAAACTAGAATGTGGAACCTGTTGCAATGGAAAATGGCCAAGAAAAGACCTGAGCTATAAATGCAGAGCATATCAGCGCAGCATTCTATTGGGAAGGTATTCTTCACCTGATATCTGTAATTACTGCAACAATCAGTAGAAACTCATCCTCCCTCATCTCCCTACAAGCAAATTAAAAGTCTTATTTCCATCTCCAGCTATGCAAGAGATTTTCTTGGTTTTTTTACTTTTATATATATTTTTTCTGTTCATGGCACTTGACTTTGTTTAAATGCAGTCTGATAAAACCCAGGATGGCAACAGATTCTTCTTTCATTTGTCAAAATCTCAACTGGGAAACTTTAGACCTGGTCACTTATTTGCTTTCAGTCCCTGTCTTAATCTCCGTCTTCCTCATTATCTACCTGGAGTCTTCTGTGAGCAAAACTTGATTTAAAAGTATGCAATCTCAGCCAGAAGGATTATGCCTCTTTTATCACCTGTTCTACCAGTTCTTAAGCATAGTGACACCACTAGCAACTTAGAAAAGGTTTTTTTCCTGATTTGTGTGTGTGTGTGTGTATTCTCATTATCATTTACCCAGAAAGGGCAGAAAGCACTATGGGAAAACAGAAAAGAAACTCACTTCCAGACCATTTCACAGACCATCTCATCTTGTTAGGAAAAGAAAAGTATAAATTGGGTTAACTGGCAAATGAGACACAAGTCTCAGTGGGATATGTTGTTTTGATAATATGAAATTATGGAGGTGGTGGCGTCATCATCCCTGGAGGTGTTCAAAAAACAGGTAGACGTGGCACTTTGAGACACGGTCCAGGGGTTAGGGAGATGTTCAAAGAAGGTTGTACCAGATGATCCTAGGGGTCTTTTCCAACCAGAATGATTCTGTGATCATGGGATGTGTCTCCCTTAGCCAACCAATATGTTTTTGGCAAACGGCATATTAGTTGACATTCTATCAGAAGAAATTACTCTCTGTTCACTGTTTGACCCATGCTGGCTCTTGCAGGTGTGGTGGGTTAACTTTGGCTGAGTGCCAGGTGCCTACCAAGCTGCTCTGTCACCCCCCCTTTTTCTCCTCTCCCTCCTCCGCAAAACAAAAAAAGGGGAGGAAAATAAGATGGGAAATAAAAGCAGTTTAATAATAACAGAAGCAAAGCCAAGCAAATCCGTGCGCAGAAGCAAAGGAAAACAAAGGTTTATTCTCTACTTCCCATCAGTAGGTGATGTCTGGCCCCTCCCTGGGAAGCAGGGCTCTGAGACGCGTAGGGGTTGCTCTGGAGGACAACGGAACGGCCCCCCCCACCTTCTCCTTCTCTCTAGCTTTATAGCTGAGCTGACGTCATACGGTATGGCATTTCCCTTTGGTCAGTTTGGGTCAGCTGTCCTGGTTGTGGTTTTAGTGGTGAACCACCCTCATATGAACATATTGCTGCTCAGGAAAGAGTATGACCATGCTTGTCAGATTGACCTGAGCTCTCTCTTAACATCAGATGAGCTTAAAGAAGGACATTTTATTCTAAAAAAAAAGTTGTGTTTTTTCTGTTAGGATGTTGGTTGCGTATATAACATTTATAACAGCATTACAGTAGGAAGCATCAATGAAGTGCAATTTTAGATCATGCTTTCTTAGTTGCTCCAACACATCAGAAATTTAAAGCCTGGCTGGCTGCTTCCTGGTAGTCCCAGTCTTCTTTAGTCTCATATCATGAGTCAAAGTGGAATCTCTTTTTCTCACTTGCATCTCATTTAAATTTCCTCCTTCTACCAAACAAGAATGTAATATCATATGTTTAGTACCTTTATTGAACAGGAGTGGCTAGCACTGTATGCACAGCTCCAGGTGAGAAATGACTGCTGCTTTGAAAAGAGTAATTAATATTTCCATATGTCTATTTGAATCAACCTGATATCCCCTAGAATCACATCTATCTTTCTTTCCACGGCCATACCATGTTGGTGGCTCGCAGCCATACTCTCATTGTCTAATACACCATGTTATATTTTCCTGTCAGCTGTTTGCACTGTAAAGCTTGAAGCTTTACTAGATTAGTTGTTCCTAATCTTCAAGTGTGTGACCTTATAACTTCAAAGTATTAAATCTCAGCTCATTTCTCTTCTGTTCCCATTCAGTTATTTCAGTAGACTACACTCCCCTGGGTCAGTGGTGTCTCCCAGTTTTTGTCATCAGTATAATTAGCTTATTCCTAATTTCTCCAAGTTTATTACTGAAAGCATTAAACAAGATCATTGCCATCACCCAATACTTGAAAGTCTCCTCAGAAAACCACTTTCCTTCTCCTTCATCCCAGTCCACTAACATCCTCTAATTGCCTCACGTCCTCACGTCCTCTTACTTACCTTGTAGCTACTATTCTTCCACTGAACCCGAACTAAACACTTTATTTGGAATATCTTATAAAAAATTTCACTTATGTTTAAATGAGCTAATCTAACACCTAAATCAGCCGTTTCCAGAGGATGAATGTATGTGACAACAAAGAACTATTTTCCATATCGGTGACAAAGGAGAAAATGCTTTTCATTTTATGATATCAAGGGTCGTAACTAATGACATATGCCGTGCAGTACTCTGACCCCTTGGAAAGATGACATATGCTTTGAGTATGAGGTGGGACTACATAAATCCCTGAGGTCTTCTTCAATAGAATATTTTACCGTGATAAAAAATCAGACTTGAGAGACAAGGAAGGAAGACAGCTCCACTGCTTGTCTATGAGAACAGGCTTCCCTGGTAAGCTGCACAGTCTCTAGCCTTTCTCTAGGCTAGACAAAGCCTTGTGTAACTTGGTCTGACCTCAAAGTTGATCTATCCCAAAATGATATATCAAAGCTGCAGGTTACACACATGATTGTCAGAAGAAAGGACATTTCTCCAAAGGCAAAGCTTCCTGTATACACATTTCTCACTCCTCATTTACTCCATAGACGGAGCTTACAAGAGGCCCTGCTTAGATTAGTGGTGACTTTAGATGCTTTAGATGATTGGTTGAATGAATCCTGCCTCGGTGTGGTCCATTTCACCATATATTTCACAAGTTGTTAAGTTGAACATGATGCAGTAGACTGAATTCAGATTACAGTTACGTCCATGTAAACCTTCACTAGGGTGCCTTGGCTGAGGTTTTTTGGATGGATATGATTTTTTACCTCCAGAACTGAGAATGTGCAAAAGGTGAAAGGTCTCTGAATATCTTCTGAGTTTTTTGTTGTTGTTTTTTATTTTTTCCCCGGTACCATTTCATAGAATCAGAGAATTGTTTTGATTGGAAGAGATCTTTAAGATAATTGAGTCCAACTGTCAACCCAGAGCTGCCAAGTCACTACTAAACCATGTCCCTCAACACCACATCTCCATGGCTTTTAAAGCCCTCCAGAGATGGGGACTCCACCACTGCCCTGGGCAGCTTATCCAAGCCTTGACAACCCTTTCAGGGAAGAAATTTTTCCTAATGTCCAACCTAAACCTTCCCTGGTGCAACATGAGGCCATTTCCTCTTGTCCTATCACTTGTTCCTTGGGGGAAGAGACTGACACCCACCTGGCTCCAACCTCCTTTCAGGGAGTCATCAAGAGCGAGAAGGTCTCCCCTGAGCCTCCTTTTCTCCTTTTCTTTGATGTGAGAAACTCCTCTTTCACCACTCTGTCTAGAACTGTTATGAAAAAGCTTTCTGCATGTCCATGTTCAGAGAGCATAAAATAAAGCTGCCTGAATCGTTAGGAACAAAACCTCAAGTTCCTCACATACAGGCAAAACAAACCACCACATGCATATAACATACCACACTGTCTGCGCTCTCCCCCAGCCTATAAATCGTGGCTGTGGAGGGAAAATGTGGTAAAATATCACCTAGGGATAGAGGTCTACTGAGGCTATGAATGCAATGCCTGGGGCTAAAAGATGAAATTTCTTCCTGTAACACTGAGGCAGCTTTTTTTTCTAATCTGAAGAAAATGTTTTGCTCTGCAGCTCCTCAAAACGAAAAGGCTAAAAAAATATTACGATGACGACTCCTGTGATTTTTTTGCCACACAAACATGTAGAACCCACGTGGTTTTATTCCGTTTCCTTTAAAACAGCAGCTATTAATGAATAATGTGCAAGCTGAATGTGTTTCATATATGTAATAGAAACTAGAACAAAAAGCTCAGGCTGTAAAGTCAAATAAGGAGAACTCAGGAAATGCCATCGTTAAGGTTGTTCATGCAGCTTGACCTCGACTCTCTCGTGGCTCTGCCCTGAGCTGTAGTTATTGCATGTTATTTTCTGAAGGCACATGTTGCAATTACGCTATTTCAGTCTGCTTCTTTGTGCCCCCACTAAAAAGTATCACATTTCCAAAAAAAGCTCCTACTCCACAGTCTGCTTATTTTCACTCTGAGTCTTCAAGCCTTCTGTCCCTCTTGTCCTCAACTTCTGCCCTTCCCGAAAAATAATATGAAACAAAATAAATGAATAAACCCGCACATGAGAGTAGGGTTAAACTATGCCTTGCAGCATTTTTTATTGTGAAATTAGGAGAGCCAGGGTTCTTGCTTACTTTAGCATTATTTTGGTCCTTGTGTGAGAAAAGTCTGTTTGAAATTAAGTGGAAGGTGGTGGTAGGAATCTTTACATCCTTCCACAGGTTGTCTTGAAAAAAGTGGTGTTTTCCACTGGATTACTCGGGGCTGGTGCTGCTTTGAGGTATTCAGAGCTCCAGTAACGAGTGCATTTTCTATATTCTGTAGAAAAGTAACTCCCAAGGTTACAAAGTGTGTTTGCCATCATAGAAAGGTATTGAATCACAGCTCAGCACCTTAATTGCAGGACCATCCTGCCAATTCTCTCATACTCATTTCCTTCTTAATTCCTACATCAAACACTGGGATCACCCTGGGGATGAGAACGGTACAAATGCCTCAGCAAAACATCTTATACTGCTCGTAAGATGGTTTATGAACCTCTTGTGAAACTACCTCTCACAGATTTTTTGAAAACTTCATTTCTCTCTCTATTAGTTTTCTTTCTTAGCCTTGTAAACACATATGGAGTGAATTAATTTTACACAGTTATTGTCTGTCAGTTATTCCTTTATACGTCATGAGGTTTGTTTGGAAAAGAAAATCAGGGTGCTGCTCCTTCAAGCGTTAAGCAGATGTTCAATGCTAGCAGTGAAAGCAGTCCCCCTGAAATCAATTAACTTATTTGTATGTGGGAGGCTAAACAAACCTGCCTGCATTTGAAGGATCGAGGACCTCCCAGTTAAAAATAACACATGTATTTGGTAAACATCCAAGATTTTCAGTTAAGACAGTTGATCCAGAACTAGTCATAGAGATACTGCTTGCTCTGGGATTTTTTTTCCTCACTGACCTCCATATTAAATATATACTGGAAAAAGTGCAGCAGATAGACACAGCAATAGCAACGTTTTATTGTATTTGTCTGTGTATGTTCAGATATTACCAGCATATGGTGACAAACCCTCCACAGCCAACCTTCTCCTCCCCCAATCTAATTAAAATCGACTGAGAAGGGAGCTATGAATCTTTTTCTTTTCTTTTTTTTTTTTTTAGCATCACATATTAAAAAGTGACAGCTCTATCATATCCTTTGCCTGATGCCTGAGTCATACTACATCTCTCCAGAGAGACCTGTTATTATTCTTACACTTTCAAACACCTGTGGCCGCATTGTATAGCACATTGTTGCTCTAATACGTTTAGGAATTCGTGTTGCCTGTACTTTGTTTATGCAATTTTAGGGCTACTTCCATCTTGAGTTCCTTAGAATGCAGCCATTTCAACTGCTCATATTAATGCCTACCAGTATAGTATACCAACTCACATAAATATTTGCATTTATTTTTTGTATTAATTCTTTAAATAACCAAAGAAAGAAAACTTATGGGTTTTAAAAATACCGTATTTAGGTCTCCATTCTTTAAAATCACAGTTAATATAGCCTTTATTTTCTTTCTTATTGATAGGAAATAGTGGCAGACATGGAGCAGACTCCAAATTTTGTTCCATGATGAGATTCAGACTATATCACTTCAGTGCTTTGTGCCTCCATTTCCACATTTGCAAAGTAGAAATACTATTGATGCTGATTTAGAGATGTGGCCATATTAAAGTGATGCTCAAATGTCTGTTAATACAGGAGAGGAGACTTTCTTAACTCCAATGCTGACCAAATATCCTGAGGAGAATGCTGAAGAGGGCCTGTAGCCTTCTCTCCCTCTTAGGAAGGACACAGCACACTGAACAAAAGGCATTCCTACACTACCCGTTTTCACTTGATTCTACCAGAAAATTCCTGATTTCCCTGATCCATGCAAACAAAGTCCATCAGGGATTCCCTTCTCCTCCCCTCTTGCCATGCCATGCCTGAAGTCTCTGATGGTAGGATTTTTTTTCTAGCCTAATAGTCCTCATTGAAATCACCCCTCGACTTATGGCAGTGGCAAGAGCTTTGTAAATCCCCTGCCTTTGTACCAGGGAGCTAGACAGCACACACTTCCTTAAACCTTTGTATTTCTAACGAGGACCGAAAAAGCTGTGGGCACACACCCACACAAGTCATAGAACCCAGGATCTTCACATCTCTCTGCAAACTTCAGCTCTGTTGACAGCAAACTGCACATTCTAATTTTTCATGAACAACAAGTTTCTGGCCCTGAACCACAACTGCAGATGTAGAAACAATTGTAAAAACAACAACAACAAGAAGAAGAAAAAGAAAGACCGTTGTCTTTTCATGCATGCTTATAGACCTCTACCCAAGCTAAAAAATTATAGCAGAAGTGAGTCCCCTTAAATTGAGCTCAGTTTTCCTGAGGTATTCATTTGCATGAGACTGCAGTAAAAAAACGATGGTATAATTTGACTATTTAGGTTAAATTTTGTCCAATGACTTTTAAATGAAGGAGGTAGGGAAATAAGGATTTTGGAATGGAAGGGGTGAGAAAACAATGGAAAAAACTGACTAATATCATCAAGAATAAATAGCTTCCTTCAGGGGACAACAAACTGGGTTGATGTACTGTGCGTACCAGAAGCTGAAAATATTTGTGGAGCTTGGCAATTCATTTGCTGCTTTTTCTAGAGTAATTTTTATTTCCTTCCTCTATCCCACCACTAGTCAGGGAAACAAGCTAATCCAGGTGTTTGGAAATGGAGATGGTACCTGCTGAAGTAATTCATGCGGTAATATTTATTACATTTTTGATGTGGGAAAGAAAACTTGCCTTAAATGCCAAGCACATCTCTGCATATTTACATTTTTCTTAATCTGTTTCTTCACAGTTAGTCTAACAAAAATCGGGGATCTGATTCTATACAACATACAAAATAAGAAAATAGCACACACTTATGCATTGCAAATCAGGTGACAAGGACTAAACATGAGGCTCAGCCAGTAGATGATCCTACTTCAGAAACCTCTGAACTCCTTCATCGGAGGTCTCAGTGTACAAGCTTGTAGAGAATCAGGTCCAGATAGCTGCATTTAAGTGCTGAGGATAGGACAGCACCTTTAGTTGCTTTGCCTTCTTGACCTTGTTGTGTCATTTCTTCCCTGACATACTGTCATCGGCTTTTATGGAAGGGTTCAGGCCATATCAGACCAGACTTCTTCCTTCTCTGCATTGACAAAACTCACAGCAGTGAAAAATATTTTCCTGCTCACACTATTTTTCCTTCTCTTTTTGTATTTCCCAATAAGCGATGAATAAGGAAGCTCTGAAATGAAACAAACTTCCTTCAAGCCAGGGCGCTGTAGAAGCTGCTACACATCCTTAAGCAGATTCATGAACCCGTGGGCCAAGTTTTAAGCCTACCCTACATGATGGTGACCTTTCCAGGGCCTCCACCTTGCAGTCTTATCCCAGACATGCCTTCTGCAACCAGCTTGTCTGCCTTGTACCTAAAAATTTTTATTCAAACCATTACCCATTAAGGAGAAAAATGAAAAGGGAAAATCAAAGTGAAATGGGAACGGAAGATTTATTCTCGTGAAGCAGCTAATGTGATTAGCCTTATTGTAAAGAAGAGCTGGTGAAGCTGCAGTTTTGATCTTGCTCTAGCTTGGGAACTGTAGCCATGTTGTACAGCAAGACTTAACATCTCAGTGCTCTGGGCAAGGGGGGCAGCCCTTTGAAGTGCTTTTTTCCCCCTCTCCCTTTCTCTCCTTTTTTCTCTTGAGTGGACAGGAAAACTAGAGAATATATTTAAACAGCCTAGATTTTTTTCACTGTCTGAAACTGATTTCTGGGTAGGAATAGTCCTCATGGCTTGCATTGTGACCACCAACATCAGGACTGGTTTTTTAGTTATTGGCTTTGCACTGAATATAGTGATAAAAGTCCCTTAAATCCTAAAGTGTTTTGTAGAGGTAAAAGGAGAAGCCTCATTTCACAGACGGGATATTTGAGGTACACGGAGGTTACGAGACCTCTTCACTTACTGCAGCAACTCAATAATGGAGCTAGGAATATTTGCCATGCCCCCAGGCTCCTATCCACTTACTTTGGAAATAAGTACAAATGTAGAAAGTACAAAAAGAAAACAATAGATTCATAAAAGTCCTGCCACCAGCACCACCTCCATCACTAATATGTTAAGCAAAGTGCATGTTTTCTTTAGGAGCTGGAGCAACTTCCACTGGTCCTACTCTGTGCAGAATAAAAACTTTTGTTGTTGTTGTTCCCTGGGGGGCTGTTTGTCAGCAGCGTTGCTGAACTTTTCTCCCTGTTTTGCTCACTGTAATCACAATGGTTGTTGCTTTACACGGGATTCGAAGGGTTGAAGTCTGTGCTTTGCCAGGAGGTTTGTGCGTAGAGCATTTGCTTGAAGACAGTGAAATTCTTACAAAGGAAGGCGTTAAACGCAGCTTGTTATCAACTAATTAGTCGAGACTTCAGTTATTAGTCAAGAAATCTGCCTTCATCAAGGTCAGTGCAGGATAAACTCGTAGCTTGATGTCCTTCTGTCCATGCACTCTGTGTGGGGAAAGGAAATGAGGGACTGAGGCAGCTCATCTGACTCGAGGCCTTTACAAGGCAGATGGTTTACCCCTGAGCTAGCTGTTGAGCGTCCTTTAACAGTCAACAGAGAGAAAAATGCTCCTGCAGCACACAATTTATCTCACCCCAAGTAGATACCTGAAATACACACAGTGATGGTCTGTACTGTGAACTGCTGTGAGAGTGAAATGACCAACTGAGATCACCAAACTTACCTAGAGTCAAAACTTAGATCGAAAGTGAACTTCTTCGCTTTATTTCTTGGCTCATTATAAATATTTCCTTTTGCCCAAGCTTATGTAGATTCTGTGGATGTCTATAGGTTTGGATGGAGAAATAACTACAAGAAAACAAAGGCTGAGGAGAGGACATGTACGTGCTGAAATATATGGTGGATGACATTTCCCAAGGAACGATAAGCTCTGGAGACTACTGTGATCTACAAGAGCTGATAAATTCAGGAACCAAGAGGACTATGGTAAAACTGGAAAACTACTTAGATGAGAAAACAAGCATGAGCATATGCAAGTAGGTAGCTCATAGAAGACCACACCAGTGAGGGGACATGAAGGTGCTGGGAAAGCTGGTGGGGAATGGTGCAGAACAGCGTGTCCTTGACCTCTACAATGAGATAATGGACCTTACCTTTAACTCAAGTTACATTTTGGCACAAATATTCCCAAGCATATGAACCACTGACAAGGAAATCAATAAGGCAGCACTGCACAGGAGACCTGATAATTGAAAAATCTTATTAGCTCTCAAGGAAAGAATCATAGAATCATAGAATGTTTTGGGTTGGAATGGACGTCAAAGATCATCTAGTTCCAAACCTCCTGCCATGGCAGGGACACCTTCCACTAGACCAGGTTGCTCAAGGCCACAAGTAACTCTAGTAACCCAGGTTCTTCAAGTAACTCTGGGAAGATCCAAACCATGTATAGTTTTATTTTCAGAACAATGACTTGATGAGCACCTGGAGAAGAGCTGTAACGCACCAGCTCATGTACAATTTTGCAGTTAATAGTTCTAGGCAAATGGGTCATCTCCACTATTTTGAAGTGTCTAACTAGGGGAACGGTGATTAATAATAATTTCCATTTTGTGGCCAATAAAGTGCAATGGGAAACAATGGAGGAGGAATTACCTATGAAATGCCATGTTAGTACCAAGGAGGGAGGTTCAACCTGTTCACCAGCCTGAATCACAGAATCCCAGCAAGGCAGGGGCTGGAAGGGATGTCCAGAGAACATCCCGTCCAACCCCCCTGCCAAAACAGGTTCACCCAGGGCAGGCACTTAGTCATGACTAATTATTTGCATGACAGTTATCTCCTAGAGATCCTACAGTTGTTCACAGGGGCACGTTCTGTCCACATTGACTGTAAGAACATCTGGACCTTGAAGATCTTTTTCAGCCTTATACTAGAATGAGAAAAGAGTGCAGAAAACATTTGTGCAGCAGAAGACTAGAAGCTGTCCTTCCACACAAGCAATTTATTGGCCTTTTTACTGTTTAGTACTGTAAGTGAGGTCCCTTTGTTGAAGATAAGTACTTGGTAGTACTTTCTTCCTTCTGTATATTTTATTGTGATATGGTTTTCGATTCTAGCAAAGTGCAAAATATCAAAGTCATTGTTTTATAAGGACAAAGTTTCATGCAGAATTTCAGCACTGGGATACAAGGTAAGCACACCTTACAGAGCCTCTCTGTAGATTAAAAGTTAAAAATAAGACTGTAACAGTATGTCCTATTGGTGTCCACAGCTCACTGTTTCCACCATCAACCTCCCTGTTCCATAGGATTTATAAATCAGCTTTGAAAGTTTTCTCCAGGCTAAATTTTGGCATAGGAGGTCACAGCCAAGACTTGGTTTCACTAAAACTCATTAAAAATGGTTTGATGTTTTAAATTAGACTGAAGCAAGAGAGGAGAAATTCTATTTTTGTGGCTTTCAGCATTTCCTCCCCTGCAGTCCCATCCAATTTGAATTAAAATGCATCTGAATAAATGTGTTATGGTACAACTTTCTTTTTTTGTGGTGTTGCCATCCAGTCTCTCTGTGGGTAAGACAGCCCCTTTCTAATCTCCAGAATGCGCAGCTCAGCTGCTCAACACGGTTGGAAAACATTTTTATTTCAGAAGTGGTTTTGTGCTTTGAAAATGTTGTAAAATCTGTGGCAACCTAATACCGTCTGGGTCCAACTGAAAGCCTGGCTCATTCTCTCTGCTGACTTTAATGGACACTGGAAGAAGCAGCGTAAGAACCATATGTCAGTCCTTTGGATGATTTTTTATTTAAGCTACGGTATAGATGGTTGGAAGAGGGAATGGCAGATGAAATTAAGCCCAGCTAAACACAAAGTAACCCCAGTGGAAAGCGACAACCATAAATACCCATTATCAGTGAAAGGCTCTACATTAATTTCTGCCACTCAGGGCAGGGATCTGGGAGACACTGCAGACTGGTGCAGCACTTAGAAGGTGTTTGGAGGCAAAAATGATCTTAGGATGGGAATGGAGATCCCAGCCACCACAACTCTGTTTAAATCCACATCTGTAGTGTCTCCTGAGAATTATGTTGCCTCAGAATGGATAATTCCCCTCAGAAGAAGGGGGGAAAAATCACACAAAGATGGCAAAGGTGTCCAGAGCTGTGTAACAAGTTCTGCAGTAAGGAAGAACCATATAAAATACTCTCTTTCGCTCAGCAACTGGGATGGGCATGATCAGAGACGTAGAAAACAATTAATGATATTGAAAAAGTAAGCAGGGAATCATTATTCTTCCTTTCTGGAAACACACAGAACAGAGGGGACACAATTAAATTATCAGGAAAGCAGTTCAAAACAGACAAAATTAACTACTTTTTCATATGGAGTGTAATCAAATTGGCCCAGAAAGTTGTGGAAGTTTGAATGAATGTGCTCAAAAACTTACTAGACTTTTGCAACATGTATATCTTGGTTAGGAGCTATTAAAAGCAGTGGCAAGTCTTTGTACCACTGACTGCCTGAAGGATTTGTTGAGGAAAATATTTCACTATAAATGTTTTCTTATTATACACTTTCCCTAAGGATCTGCCCCTGGCCAGTACCAGAGATAAGGAACTAGCCTAGATGAGTTGTGTATCTGCCTCTATAAATCTGCTTTTGAGTTCTTTTCTTGTTTTATTTTTGGGTTTATAAACTCCAGCACTGGAAAAATGTGTTTGATTAATTAAGGTTTATAGCCTGCAGGAACGGAAGTCTGTTCTGAAAAGCTTGAAAACACACATAAGTCTACCAAGGAATGTTCAGCTTGGAGAGGGTCGAATTTGAGCAAGAATTGTAATTGGATGCATCCAGCTATTCATCCACTTAGTTTTCATCCAGCATCTTTGCATCCAGTTTCTACATCCACACTGAAATCTGCAACCATCCTTGCCATGGGATGGTCAGGATAATGAATCATAAAATCATAGGACGATTTTGGTTGGAGGGCACCTTAAAGATCATCTAGTTCCAACCCCCCTGCCACAGGTGGGACACCTTCCACTAGACCAGGTTGCTCAAAACCCCATACAACCTGGCTTTGAAGATTTCCAGGGAGGGACAGCTGGTGTATTCCTGATACAAAGTAGAGCAATATATGCATTTATATCTACTTTTGCAGAAGGATGGGACCCAGGGTCACACATTGCCTAGCTGATTATTGCTCCTGAAAAGCATAGCAAGTTTACTTATTAGGTGTGACAAGGTACTAAATTGGATTTGCCAGCTCTCGAGATGTTGTCATTCTTAATGTGACATCTCCAAAAGTCATTAGGGGCAATCTCAGTTTGCGCTTAAGAAAAAGAAATGTAAAGATGAGATTCATCCTGCCTGTTGCTGAACAGGTGGAAATGGGGTACTCAGGCTAAGTTTCCTCAATAGTCAATGAAATAATGAAGTCAACGAGTCCTTAGAGACACTACCTTGGGAGGCTGTTGGAGGTGCTTTCTTCCTATGCAGAGTGACTAAAGTAGATTTCATAGAATCATAGAATTATTTAGGTTGGAAAAAGACCTCTAGGATCATCAAGTCCAGCCTTCATCCCAGCATCTCCCTGATCACTAGACTATGTCCTGAAGTGTTACATCTACTCATTTTTTCAACATCTCCAGGCATGGTGACTCCACCACTTCCCTGGGCAGCCTGTTCCAATGCTACACACCCCTAAATTTCAGAAAGTTGGAAATAGCAGACATGAAACCTACCTTAAAGTACAGTTGTTTCCAAACATGTGCTGCTAAAAATTAGTCAGAAAAGGCAAAAATACACTTGAAATCACCAGGTAAAATAGCAAGACATAAAACTAATCATAAATTTTTTTTTTTTTTTTCCTAAAAAAGGGGTGAAACTGTTTAGCTTTGTCAAACATACATGACTAGCTTTGGGAAGGTATATTAGGAAAAAGAAAGTCCTTATCAAGGGGACTTTCTCAGAAGCGTTGTGAGTTCTGTAAGCACGATAGCTTTGACTACACAACTTATTATTGCTCTATGCTGTACACATTAACTTTAGTCAAACCAAAACTGAAAAGATGACAGGTAAAGGGAATTGACTGAGGCAAGTTGCCTTGGTTTTCACAGGAGATGTTTGTCCCATAGCATAGGTTCCTCAAGAGTTTCCTTACTGGAGCAAAAGCCTCACTGAGAGCAGGTTATGTGTTATTTCTTGAGTCCCACCATGTGATTTACAATATCAGGTTATTGTTTTTTCTTAGAGCATCAGATTGTATAATGTAATGAAGTTTTTGAAAAATGCCTGCTTTTACCTAGAAAGGAGCTGTCATTCTCAGAGTAACTGAAACAAAAGCCTGAAGAGACAACCTTGCAATAACATGAATGCTCAGAAAAGAAATGAAAATAATATTGAGCGTGTCTGTTCTAGAAACTTCATGCAGCAAAGGCCAAGCCTTGTGTTTGTAGTACCTTTGGAAAGTGTTTATCTTTCTAAACATTCCTCAGTTATTCCTTTAACATCTTATTTAATAGTTGTGATGCAAAACAACAACTTCTGAAGATTTGGAGTAAGTGGAGTCAAATAAAGGAACATCAAAACGCTTGCTGTGATTCAGGAGGTCAGACTTTGTTAAAATGTCCATCTGCAGTCTACTGGGCCTGAGAGGACCGAAGTAGATGCACTGTATCAATACAGTACTTTATCCATGAGGAGTTATCACCTGCTTAAGTTAATGTACTAAGATTAGTGGGGTTCATTAATTTAATCTTCAGAGACAGTAAATTTTCATTCTGAAAATTCTGCTTTTTCTTAAAATGAAGAATTATCTTCAAGAATATCAATTCCCGGTTAAGGTTTGAAGTTTGTTGGTTTGTTTTTTTTTTTATTTTATTTCGCTTTGAGAAGAAATAGCCACCAAACCTGCTTTACAATCCCCACAGAAAATACATCATATTTTGAAACTGGTCACCATAACTGAAATCAACAGCTGAATACAATCTTAAAGCAAAAAAAGGAGCCATTTAACCCATCTGAAATGCTTGATCCTTCTGAGAAATTATTTTTTACTTCAGGGGCTTCTTTTTTTCTGACAAATATCCAAGAGCATATATAAAACTCAGCTCTCATAAGCTGAAAATTGGTTTAGACCAGTTCTATGAAGCACGTTCCTAAAGATGAACGCTTGAACAAGCTTGTTGCCATGGACTTGGTTTCTTATTTCAGATCACAAACTCATGTTGATTTTGACCAAAAAAATGCCCTTCACCTCATCAGCATTTCTAAACCTCTCTGTGAGAGTTTGAGGTAGACATTGTCAGGTATTACAAGTATTGTGCTGGTTGCATTTAGTCAGAGCATAGTGTAGAGAATTTACACGGTGGTGACAACACCGCTTTAAGTCTATTTGCTTTTGTTCAGAATACGACTGGGCTTTTTTGCCCTAAATCATAGCAAAGTCAAAGTAATGAATTGCTAGAAATGAGCTTTTTATGGGCTTTTGTTATTGCAGAGTAGAAAAAAAAAACAACAACTGACTGTATTGTCTTTAAGAGTTGCTGTGCACCCAACCAATAATTATTAAAAGATTCATTCAAACACTGATACGACCTGAAATGCTTCATTGCATTCTGCCACAGTACCTGCAGCTGGTGCTTTATAAACCATATTCACGAAGAGTTAAGTGCTGAAGCCAAGTAATATTTGTGTGAGAGTGTTCCCCAAGGAAAACTCAGACACTGCAGTAGGCGATGTTCTCAGGCAGCGAGCAGCACTATTGGTCGCACCTAGTCAGGGTAAACCACTCTTGCTACACGGTGTAGAGGGTTGCCACCTCAAAATTATGCTACAAGGGGAGGGAATGACTAAGAATACGACTGGGTGAGTGAAGAGAGTGTTATATAGCAGGGAACTAAAATAGCTTTGTGTGCCAAAATCGTTGCATGGCACTCTGCTACTTCAGAGTTAAACAACGGGGAGTGGAAACAGCTATTTGAGCTGTAGCACAGTTAATGCCTGACACAGGAATTAACAGTTTTCATCCTTTACGTTATTGGTAGGCACCTAAAGGTTTCCCCATGGAGTTGTGACTCCTGTAAAGTTACTAATCCACATCTCTTGAGTCTGTGCTGGACAACAGGCCTCTAGAAGGTCTCTGTAGACTACCCAATGCCTGCAAATCATGGGCTGAAAATTACTGTTAATAACTCAAACTCGAATAAATTCAGGATGGAAATCAAAATGAAATTTCTCGCTGCAAGAAGACTGTGTTTGTGTGTCAGAGCCTTCCGAGAGTAGAAATGGCAGCATGAATCCTAATTGGCTTCCAAGCCTGACTGATTTATGAATGAGATGATAGAAGCCCTAAGAATTTTATTTTAGTGCTAATTTATAATCATGTTTTCTTGTATGTGTCCTCAAAAATCTTCCTAGAGAAACAAAAATAAAAGTCAACATGGGAAGCCTTTTAAAATTTAGCTGGAATATTTGAACATTTAGCAGTCCTAGAAACTATTTTTCAGGCTGCTGAGCATTTTCCCATGGGAAATTTCAGATAAAACTAGAGAATACGTGCATGGCCACGTATTTAGAGCTGCTTCATAGTAAAGATTTGTAGATACATGGCAGCAAGCTGGAGCTCCTGTACCTCCATGCTGAACATATCGGCGTATGCAATAATTCAGATGATTTTGGAAAGCATCAGTCACTGCATAGATTCTGCAAGCTTGTATGGACCTACTGGGTGTGACTTGCCCATTTTTTTCCATAGGGATCTTCAGTATATCCAATACCCTAGTTTCAATTTCTAGGTAGTTACTAGTTTTATAACCTGAGATATAGGCCACATAGGTCTGGCTTAAATTATGAATTGCTGACTTGAGCAAAAACAAGATAGGTTTGGAAGACGTAAAAGCAACAGAACTGATGCCCACCTTCAGAGAGAAAACCCTCCCTTTATAGATAGAGTAGCTGAATATGGTCTAATTTTATTATCAATTATATTTTGAGGTAAAACTAGTTTATCTTAAACCTAAGTGTGATTTACCTAACCCAGATTTCACAAGAAAAGCAACTTGAGCATGGCCTGGACAGAGCTGCCCTCCTTGGCCATTTCACACCGGTAACTTCCTTTAGATCCATTAAGGAAAAAATGTTAGTTTGTTCATGTAGATTTGCAACATGTCTTCAGCATGTTAACTGTTGAAACAACTGCTGAAGAACAATTTAGTCCGACAAGCAGACTTCTAACATACGTAATACATTCTTTCAAGGCTATCCCTCTGTTGACTTGAGCCCTGCTGCATTTTTGGATTCAAACAGCCTGGGGTGAGGCTTTTTGCCTAAATCCTTACTCCATTGAAGGCAGTGGCAAAAGCCCACTTGTTTCAAGTGGAAAAAGATCTGGCACTAGTGAATAAGCTTGGCTAAATACCTTTGCCTGAAAATCACTTGCCTGGGATGTAATCCCACTTTAGCAGACGGTTTGGGTCAGCTCTCAAGGATCTGTCTGCTTAGGTACAATGCACAAACTTTATACTTGTGTGGCTCATTTGTTGATGATGACATTTAAGCTAAGCTCCTGTTTCACAGAGCTAACTTATCATATTCTTTTACTGACTCAGCTGGAGTTGAGGGACACAGAAATGCTACATGAGACCCTGAGCTCCTGGAAAGCATTTGTTACCTTTGAGGCAGATTGGTGCAATGCAGTGCATCGACTCACTTGTAATATTGACCCAGAAAGGGTGACTTGTGTTTTTTAAATATCATATGCTCCTGTTTGGCCTCTAGGATATATTTCTGCTTCACCAGGGTCAGGTAATTCAGAAAACTGCTGCTTCTTCCCTTCCTCCATCTGTCCTAAGCAGTAGGCAAAAAGGCTTTTCTTCAGATTAAAGAGTCTCTCTTCATCCTCGTGGCTTTAACACCAAGAGGAAGGGAAAACTTGCTTCCTTGCAAAATATCCTGTAGGCTGCTGCTTAAAGCCTGGCTGTGGGAAGACACAGCTTTTTATTTCCTTGGACTGAGGTGGAAATTAAAGTTATGTTAGCTGTCTCCCAGGATATTGATCTAAACACTGCTGCCGTTTGAAGGCTGCCGATGTGCAGTTTTTGCACAGATGACCTTAGTGATAAGCGTACTCAACCAGAGCCTCCGTGCAGCCAGCAAGGCTTGCTCGATTCCTATGGAGAGGATCTGTGACTTTGTAGCCTGCTGGTTAGGACATTTAGGTAGTGGTAGGGAAAGCAGGTTTATTTCCTTTGGTCTCCTGCTTTTCCTTTCTGTTTCTTTAACCCAATAATTATCTAAGGTAAAGTATGTAATCAGTTGTCGGGGAAATTATGACTTAAGTCATAAGCTCTGTAGGTCTAAATTACAATAATGTACACTTTAGTAGCTGCAGCCCTTGGAGACATGTCTTCAACCATGCAAGGGGTTGAAATGCAGACAAAAAAACCTCCTGTTGCTATTTCTTCTTGTCTTGCTCTGTCAATGCCATGACTCAATCAGAATGTTAGTGCTTTCCCAGAGCTCATGTGGCTCCATAGGTGCTTTGCTCTGCTGTGTGATACTTACTCCCTGAGATGGTTGTCTAACTTCAAACAGTAGCCAGTGCTGGTGGTTTCAGTGCCAAATTCCTGTTGTAATTCAGCATCTACTCACTAATTATAAAGTATTGTTTTGTTCCCATGACATCTTGTGAGGCTGATGGCATCTGGTAAGGAAGTGGCCAAATTAGATCAGGTTAATCAGAGTCTCGCCCAGTTGAATGTTGGGTATCTTCAAGGAAATTACTCTGCCTCTCTGGGCCCCTTTGCCAATGCTTGTCAGCCTTCATGGTGGGAAAATTTTGCTGCTCTCTAATTGGATAACAACTTGTGTCTGTTGACTTTTGCTCTTGGACTGTGCGCCCTTGAGAAGCATCTGGCTCTGTCTTGCCTAAATCCTCCCACTATGTAGTTAACATCTACTGTAAGTCTTTTCTTCTGAAAACTGAGCAAATCCAATTCCCTCTTTCTCTCCTTGACTAACTATCTTATATAGTAGGTGGTCACCTGACTATAAGATGCTACATGAATACATGCAAAGAGAGGGATTGATGGAAGGACTCTAAACAGGTGAGCTTGTTCCTCCCTCTTTCTGCAGACCAGGTCAAGAATTTCTGTACCATTTCTGACAGGTTTGATCCACCTTGTTCTAAAAGAGTATCCTGCAGTGGCAGTTTCACTGTCTCCCTAACTGCTGGTGTCCTATGACCACTCTTGGTCTGAGCCTTCTCTTCCTTCCATTTAACAGTTCAGTCAAGAACTTGATCACTCTCAGTTCTCCTTTCTGGATTCCCTTCAGCTGGACCATATTTTTCTTCAGCTATGGTGTCCATCACTGAACACAGTGTTCAGTGGAGCTGAAAGGCCTGTTTATCCCTCCCAAAGGGTATTTATCTCTGAAAGTGCCTTTCTCATTTCCAAGTCCACCAATCTTACTGTTCCAGCCAACAGGCAAGGTGCTTGTTTAGGAAACGGCAGGATGCAAATGTGTGGCAAATCCCTTCTTTGAATAGAGAAAAGTGTATATCTTAAGGTTTTGAAGTTTTCACTGAATAGGGATGTCCAGGGTAACTGTATAGACAGGTCACTTAACCTGATGTGAATCAGACTAGACTCTCCTGTCCACCCAACCTCTGCAAACCTGGCTCCATCTCTGCCCACTCTCTTCTGGGAG
This sequence comes from Eurystomus gularis, assembly GCA_013400335.1. Classification (NCBI taxonomy): domain Eukaryota; kingdom Metazoa; phylum Chordata; class Aves; order Coraciiformes; family Coraciidae; genus Eurystomus; species Eurystomus gularis. Next base: position 143,222 of record VZZY01024888.1, on the reverse strand, counting down.
ACAGAAAGATGTGTTACCCTGGAGTAACATGCCGAAGTGTAAAATGCCACTCAAAGATGGGCTTCTTCTGCCAGAAGATTGTAGGGATATATTTGTACTGAAAACTTTTGGAGCCATTGGAGGGTTTGGTTTGGAACAGTTACGGCTGGTTGACAGGGGCCTGATAGAGGTTTCTGAATGTTTCTCTATCCATTCTCAGCTCTTTCTTCACTTGGTTGCTTATTTGCCATTGACAGTAGTAAAGTTTTATTGAAATCATAAACTCTGACCCAAATTCAGTCTTACTTGCTAAAAAAAATATATACTCATAATTTTAAGAGTTAATGCCTAAACAGAGAAAAAATAGATTAAAAGAAAAAAAAAAGATAAAATTTTAGAGAGAAAATTATAGTCTTTTGTGGAGTTTTCCTTAAATTTTCCTGCGATATTCAAAATTCATTCTCTTTGTGACAGACACTTATCTTACATCTCCAGTGTGTATAGTCGGCTGCAGGCTCGAAGCTGAATCTTGTCTAATAGTGTCAATTTCTTTACAGGGTATGTGTGCTCACCACTGATATAATCAAAGACAATTCATAGAAGGCAAATACTTGTTCACAGATAAAACGCCTTAACTTTACATGACCAAGATTTATCAGGAGTCCTGGCTAACCAGGAAGTTCCGTTGACTGGAAGTAAGCAAGTGTGACACCCATCTACAAGAAGGGATGGAAGGAGGATCTGGGGAACTACAGACCTGTCAGTCTGACCTCAGTGCCAGGGAAGGTTATGGAGCAGACCATCTTGCCATCACACTGCACATAGAGGACAACCAGGTCATCAGGCCCAGTCAGCATGCACTTCTGAAAGGCAGGTTCTGCTTGACAGACCTGATCTCCTTTTATGACAAGGTGACCTGCTTAGTGGATGAGGGAAAAGCAGTGGATGTTGTCTTCCTAGACCCCAGTAAAGCCTTTGACACCGTTTCCCACGGCATTCTCTTGGAGACACTGGCTGCTCAAGGCTTGGACAGGCATACTCTTCACCATGTAAAAAACTGAAAAACTGGCTGCACGGGCCCCAAGAGTGGTGGTGAATGGAGTTAAATCCAGTTGGTAGCCGGTCACTAGTGGTGTTCCCCGGGGCACAGTACTGGGGCGAGTTCACTTTAATATCTTTCTCAATGATGTGTACAAGGGGATTGAGTGCACCCTCACCAAGTTGGGCAAGAGCATTGATCTGCTTGAGGGTAAGGAGGTTTTACAGAGGGACCCGAACAGGCTGGATCAATGGGCCAGGGTCAATGGTATGAAGTTCAACAAAGCCAAGTGCCAGTCCTGCACTATGTGTAGAGAGGTAAATGTGTCACTTAAGGACATGGTATAGTGGTGGACTTGTCCGTGTTAGCTTATTGGTTGGACTCGACGATCTTAAAGGTCTTTTTCAACCTAAACAATTCTATGATTCTAAGATTTTCTATTCTGGGAGTTTTAATTTAAGTGATTATATACAAATATTTAAGCAAATGTCCTTGATTTCAAGAATAAAGATCAATGGCAGCTTTTATTCGAGAAATACTCTATAAACTCCTCACTCAGAAATTACTGATTCATAGGCAATTAATATCAGGCATACAAATGTGACTAAGTTGCCTACAATTAAATTCTTTCTTTGAAGATGGAGGCTGATTTTACTTAAAGCTCGAATTTAATCTTGGGTTTGATAATACTGTCCATATCAGGTATACATATGTCCAGATCAGCTGCCCATATATTGAAAAAGGATAGTTTCCTGTCAAGTGAAGAATTTTAATGTCCTAGGTCAGGAAAGCTTATGAGTTTGTACAACATTTTGGGAATCTTGCAAAGCTGTGATGCAAGCCTGGCCTTTTTAAAGCTCACTGAATTGTATTATTAACCTTGGAATAAAAAAAAATAGGACAATTTGCAAATCTTATTTTGATAATTAACATGCACAAGTGATAGAAAGCAAACATCAACCTTCCCCTGGACACCTAGTCCTCATTTGCACATGCTAATTGCTTACATTTGCACACACATATGAAACCACAGCGCTTTCCCCATTAGTGCTGCTCACATTCCTCATTAAATTAAGTAAATATCCCCAAAATACAAACACAGTTGTAGCTAATTTTAACATTATTTTACATAGACTAACAGTCAATGCTTTCTTCAGGCTTTTTTGGCTTTTCTGGGTAGTAACTTTAAAGGGAAAAAGCCAACTGCATTCCTTAATACTGGGAACAAGTCAAACTGTCCGGGTCACCTTCTGACACTCTTACGGTTTTGGTCTGCAGTTGTCAGATGTTGGAAGCTGAGCAGCCGCTGGCAAAGGCTGCTCATCTGCATGCAGTTAATATAACATTTCCTCTGTGTGAATGGTGAATACAGCTCTGTTCAGCCCTTACATCACTTCGGAACAGACGTGGGCTCAGCAGACCCCTCCGTTCTAAACATTGAGAGAGTTTGGAGGGAGAATAAAGATACTACATTTGTACCTGGAAGTAAGGATGGACATTGCATAATTATAGAATTCAGTTATTGGGTGAGATTTTGGTGGGTCGAGTTAAGGAGCATAGAGATCAGTTTAAAAAAACTTGCTGTGAAATCATTCAGACTACCACTCAAACCTCCTGCTGATACAAAAAAATTCAACTCAGGAGATCATGGATGAAGAGGTCATCACAACAGGAGGAATATTTAGTTTAAACCAACCCTTTACATTAGAAGACTAATACCTAAATATACTACATACTCTGAAAATAGCTCAGAACTGGTCTATTCTGGATATTCCAAAGACATATGTTCTACAGCGAACTCATTGTTCTCCTACCCCAACCTGAGCTCGCCAGCCAGCTGAGCCGGGTTCACATCTGCTTTGCATCACCAGAGCAATGCAGAGCAGTCACAGAATACCAATGTATCTGTCCTGGTCTGTGAACATACTGCTGCTTCCGGGTATCCTGCTGCATGTAGAAGCGTTGGCGTAAAGATGGCAATTTGCTGAAACCCTTCAGTATTTTGTTAAGGAGTAGGGCCAAGCTTGTTTTTCCTCATGGCAAGAAGCTATCAGTGGGGAGGCTGGGAGGTGCACCTCCAAACAGGGTGGTGTTTAAAGAATACTTTAATAATCCACGAGAGATGGTGAGCTGGGAGAGAGGGGAATTTGTAGGTAACAGCTACTATGGTTTCCAGTGTAGGACGAATCTAGGCAAAAGGAGCCTTCCAAGAGATGTAAACAGCAGAGGTACTTCAGTGTTGAGATGCAAATTTAATGGACAGCATCCTGAAATACTCATATGTATATTTTATAGAGTTGGTTATGCAAATTCTACATTAACTTTTTCAGCTCTGGCAGGAGATTTGTGATTCATTATAAATAACTTCATGAAAATACTTACTGTGGAGGCAAGGTCAACTGAACAAAATTGCTAGGGGGCAGGAAGACCGTAACAGTCATCATAAAGAAAATGATGCAAAGTTCTATAAATCAAAATACCCTTTTGCCTTCAATGCCATGTGCAGTTCCAGGCACCTAAACTGAGAAGAGGACACAGCAGAAGTGGGAATGATTCTGTAATTTGTAGCAGCAACTATTAAAAAGTGAGATCGTTCACCTTAGAGAGGAAAAAATTAGCCAGACTATGATAAATATATATAAATAAATACGCTATAAAGATGAAGTAGCAGGAGACCTCTGGTTAGCACTTTCTTAAAATGTTAGAACAGTATTTCCTGAAATAGAAAGGCAATGAATTGTCAGCTGGAAAGCAAAATAATTTTTGCAGTAAAATCATAATTAGCCTTTGGAATGTATTGCTACGTGATATCGTGATGATCATAAAGTTAATAAGCTTAAGGTTGTTGTTTAATAGAGGTAACAAATGAGGCATTCCTACAGATTCATATCCTAAATCACTCCTCTTCCATTGTCTCATTGTCACCTCTCCTATCTGCTGGGTTAAGAAAGAGCCTGTTTCCTGGGCAGGACAAGCACTGAGTGATTAGTTAATAGCTATTTCTTCAAGGGATCAGATAGACACATTAACAAAACCTTCCTTCTGTCTCCTTTCTTTCTAAAAGGCTGGTGTAGCTTGACAGCTTGGGGACTTCTCCAGTTGAAGCCAAGCAAAATGTTCAAAGGAGAAAAAGATAGATAGGTTATCAGATCGAAAGAAATAAGGATAAAAGAGTCCTCCTTGTCCCTAGAGAAATATAATTTGCTTTAGGCTGCAGTTCAATTTTCATCCTGGAGTAGCTTCTAAGGAGGCTAATCCCAGAATGCCACCAGGTCTGGGATATTGCAAAAGACTTTGTGAGCGTTTCCAGTATTGGCTGAGCATTGAAGTCAGACAATGCTCCAGCATCGGCTGGACGGGAGTCAGGACTATGCCAGCAATGAGGACAGCTCTTCTCCTGCCCTTTGTCCTGCTTCAAAGCCAGCTGGAGGAGCACGGTGAGAGATGGAAAGCCAGGCCTGACTGAATGCAGAGGCAGAGGACCAGGAGGTTTGCTGGGGGAAAGCCAGGGCTGAAGCCCAAATTTGATATATGAGAGCTTGAAAAAGTTGCAGAGAAGATAGATAAGAAAATTTTGCCAATTTAATTCTGTTTGTTGGAAAGATCATGAGTCAAGCTAAGATTGCTAACCCCTTCCTAACTGCGGGAGTGATATTCTCCACTACTTGTGGATTTTTATATCCAGATAAGGAGGTTTTTATTTTCTCTAACTTTTCCTCTGAGAAATAAGGATGCTTTGGTTCTGATACTCCTTTTTCAGCTTACAATACTAAAAGAGCATATGCTGTTTCAAGAGATTGAAGATGTATTTTCAATCCAACATGAATTCCATGGGATCAAGCAAAACTGTGTGCAAGAATAAAATGTCACAAATACACGTTTTATTGTCTCTACACATCTCTTCTGTACAAACGTGGAGCAGTTTGGAAGAAAAAAGGGTCTTCTGCCATCACATGCAGGTTGAGATTCTTCAAAATCAGAAAGTGCAATAAAAAGCAAACAAAGTTTTCTGAGCTATGGAGCGTCTTGTGCACTTAACCTAGTTGTTATCTTCACCCTACTATTACTTCCAGAGAGCAGTGTTGAAAGATTTAACTGGTACATGTTGGTCTAGAGCCCTCTGCATCCTCTAGTTTGCACAGAAAACTTTTCCATTAGTGCTTCTCAAGCCTGCTGTGAAACAACTTTAGGACCTGAGTCTGCAAGCCATGTTTATCTTCTTGCTCTGCCTTTACGGTAGGGAGCCAGTAATAGATCAGCTGCTGTAATAAGTTTTGAGAAGCAGGCTATTGAGGGGCTCCACTGAGAACAGCTATCTATGAAAAAGTCAAACTTGTTACCATTGAAAAAACCTGTGTTTGATAAATTAAAGGTATCTGTACTCTTACTATCTGCACAATATCTGTAAACTTACCGAGACAGTCCTTTTGTGGGATTTACATGGGAAAAAAACATGGAAATGAATGAGTTTTACTAAGAGGTCAGACACATTTGCAGCTTATTCAAGGGAGATTAAGTAGCAAGACTTTGAAGTGGGAGGTGTAGAAATGAATCCCTGAAATTCTCATTTTTCTGTCATTTTAGGAAATGTATGTATGTGCCAAAGTATCTCGTTGTTCTTCTGATGTTTTTATCAGATCCATGCGAAATGCAGTTGGTTCCAGCCTTGAAATGCAAATTTGTCTTACACTGCTCTTGCTGCCAGTAGGAAGACTAAAAATACATATGTAATGATGTTCCTGGAACGTTTGCAAATGCCTTTAGATGATGATTCCAGGTTTTTTTGCTGCTATCCAAAATAGTGTTAATTTCACAGGCTCATTTTGGCCAAAATGTATGGAGTTGTATTTAAATTTAAAAATAAAAAAAAGAAAAAAATCCTCTGAGGATAAAATGACTTAATTATTGGAAGAACTTTGCCAAGTAGGTAGGTCACCAAAATGGAGTCTGGGAAAAAAAAAAAGAATGAGGGTTTGCCAATTTATTATGCTTACATCTGGTTTCATGATTTTCTTGTTACTTTAAACATTCTTTGCAGTGTTAGAATCCCAAAACAGCCCACAAGCCTGGTAATTCGGGAAAGCTTATAACTGAGGCACATCTATTTAATTTTGTGGAATTGAGAAAAATGAGAAAAGTAATGAAAAAGTTAGAAAAAGAAGCATAATCTTAATAACTAAAGGCAGTTGTTACAAAGGCTTCTGACTAATGCTAACGGAGATTTTGAAAGTGGGGGTATTTTAAGGCTGAGTCCTAAAACTGTGGATTTAGGAAAGCATACTGAAACGACTATTTAAAGCTTGGAGTCAGGAAGATTTTCATGCTAAAACCATATTTAAAAACTGGCCTGAGTGGAGGCAGAGCTAGATTGATTCCAAGAGCCAAGATACTGCTTTTCAAGGAGACTCTATGTCCCTGTGTCTATTTTGATGTGAAGCGGGAGCACTCGGACCTTCTGAAAAACAGGCATTTTAAAGATTTTCATTGCATAAACCTAGAAGGGCAAGTTTGGACACATTCGGGTTGAGATCGATGTTGTATTTTTAAACACAGCTGTAATTGTGTCATTCATCTTGCCCGACTTCAAATATACAATGAAGATGTTTTTGTTTGACTTATTTGTCCACTTTGCCTTCAGTCAATGGAGAGAAGGTGCATGACAGAGCGTGAATCATCCCATCCTAAAGTAGGTAGCTAAAGCTGGTCACATGAATCTTCCCATACAAGGGCACATTTCTCTCCATGCCTCTAAAAGGAGTGTAGGATGGGTGTCAACACCACAGATGTCTGAAATTTGAAGAGCTACATCTTGTCCTGGATACTAAGATCTGGGCACCATCAAGTGAACATTTTATTCGCTCTTTATTCTCCCTTTCTCCACTTCTAATGCATCGTATGATGATGACCCTTTAATGATTTCTTTTCCATGGTGTGCATAGGTGGAAGAGATTTATGCGACCTGGTAAATTTAACTTCTTACTTGGTGCAATAAAGAAAGCGAAAGTGCACTTAAGAGTTATAAAAAAAATCTTGGCTCTCCAACCGTAAAATTTCTGCAGTGTGGGTATTTCAGGTGTCTTATTGCTGAAGGTGCTTAAACTAGCCTAAATGGTCATTGATGGGCGGAAATCGGCATCAGTAGTATCGTAAATCTAGGTGTTGTCTGGATAGCAGTGAGAGGCGAAATATCGTAAGCAATGGTATCAGCTAACGACACGTACAGGGTTTTGAGATATGCGAAAAAAACCCTGGAGAAAGAGGCTTTAACATAAAGCTAATAAAACAGATAGTGTGGCTAACCTGGAGTGATTCAAGGTGAAATTCAGTTCCTACAAAATTCTTGGTCCTTTGACAAAAGCGCGCTTTACTATTGGAACTATTGTTGCAAAAACACATTGCAGTATCACTCAGACTTTAAATACGGTTTGATAATTAGCTGCAGAAAAGGATTTTAAATTGTATACAGTATCCACAATGAAAAGTAACTTAAATGCTTAGCAAAATTACAGGCTTTTAATGAGAATCAACTCAGCTTCATTTTAAATTACTATAGAGACTGAAGGTCACTTAAGTCATCAGACAGCCATGATTTATTCCCTAGAAACTAATAGACACACTCCAAAACTAAACAGAAATGAAGGATTTGCAGGATATTGCAGTGTTACATATCGGCACTTAGGAAGAAGGCTTCTTGCATGAAGGCAAATGACTTTGTTTTAGCTGTAGCTTGGTAATTGTTTGAAGACCAAAAAAAAAGAACCCAACAAAAAAGCAGCAAGCTATTTCTGAAATATAGTGCACCAACAAAATAAGAAATGGAATTGAGCGAGAAAAATGCATCTGCTGAAGAGAGAATCAGACAGGAGGGAGAATTTATAGCCTTGTGCTAATTTTGTAATCTCAGACCCTGAGCTGGGTGGAAGAATGATGGAAAAGGACCTTATCTAATAGATGTGACAGAAGTGATGAGATTGAAAGATGATAATCTTCATCTGAGCTGCTACCTAAGATTCATATTCATGGAGTTAAATGTTAAACTTTCTCATAAAATTGAAGTGTTTGCACTTAATGTATTTAGAAATTAGAACCGGGGAGAGCTCCTCCTTCCATCTCATCCTCTAGAGCTTTTTGGCATAAACTAGATGTTTTAAACGTGCTAGGGAAATCAGGTAAGTGCATACCGGGCCTGTTTGCTCATTCACCCGCATTACCAAATTGAAAGAGTTGTAAATGGGTTTGTAAACAGTGAGTTATGGGCTTACAGATTTGTTGTGCTTCAGAATTATGCAAGTCACGTAGTCTTGTACACTCTCGCAGCATTTTCAAGCCAAACAAGATCAGGCGAAGTTTCTAAGGGGGTGGGAGGCCCACTTGCTGAAGAAACGTTGGGGTCGGTGTTTCACTAACTGACAGTCTGTCCTTTAAAATAGTAAAGTAACGGGGAATGAATCAGATTTACCAATATTTAAACCTCGGCCATTCTCTTAAGTGTGTGAGTGTAATTTGGTCTGTTTTGCTTAAAATTCTGAAAAGTCCAAGAAAACTACTAGGGTGCCTGAATTGCAGCATGATGTTGAGGTCTCTTTTGCCCTCAACACTTTGACCTTCTGTCTTCTGTTATAGGGTCAGCCAAGCCAGCAGCAGCTCAGCTTCAAAATTTCCTAGCTTGGTCTGTGACATTGTCCACTTGAAAATTCCTAGTGGACCTAAAATCAGTATAGTGAAGACTGAATATTTATTCCTTCCCCTACCAAACATCTGGCTCACTCTATTTTTTCAGCCATGGAGAACTTGTGTGTTCTCCTCTGTTGTGTGGCTGGGTAGGTTTGGCTTGACTCTGACTCATGAACCCTCCCAGAGCAGCCAGACCTAAGCTGTACCATTTGGATGATGCAGTGTCTTTAGGACTGGGCTCGTCTGCAGGGGAAACCTCTTGTTCAGGTCATTCTTGTCTCACACTCTCATTTGCTCCTCTTACCCCGACAACCTTTTCTTCATACATGTATATCCTTTTAAAATAGAGGTGAAGTGACTGTTCCTGTAGCTTGTCATTCAAAGGAATAAGGCGTCTTTCCTCCTTTTTTTCATTCCTCCACTGGAAATCTGCACAGCATTCAGCACAAAATCTTGTGCACTTTCACAGACTTTCCCAATCCTGCTGGTGGTCTTCTACACCTACTGAGGCGTTGTCACGCAAGCACAGCCTACATCTTCATGACTGTCTGTTAAGACCATTAGATGCTTGTTTTCTTCCTTTCTTCCCCTCAATCCCTTAACGAGAGAAGGTGGAGTAGACTTACTGACCTCTTCAACTCCCTTCCAATCCCATTTTCTGTAATTCTGCAGGTAAAACCTGCAATCTATTAATAGAGCCAATTCACTACTCACCTTCACATTTTGCTTGAAAACCTTTGTGGCCCTGTCGATGAGAAAGAGCCAGCCTTGGCAATGATTAGGCAGATAGTTTAATGAGGCTGCTGCTTTTCAGGCTGATCAGATTATTTGATGTCTCTCTCTCTGTCTCCTAACTTTTACAAAGTCTCATGCCTAAACTCTCGTGGCAGCAGCTCCCTCTTGGTCAGATATTTGCACAGTACCCAGTGCGATGATGCTCTGGCTCCCTTATGCTGCTAAATAGAGATGAAAAATTAAAGATAAGAGTTCTGAGTGGGCACAGTTTGAGGCTTCACACCAGTTATGAGCAAATGTAGAAGATTCTGTCCTTTCCAGCACTGAGAAGTTCTCACTTACTGAACTGTAGCTTTTGTGGTTTATGATGGATCACTAATCAAATCAAAGAATGTGTGTGTATAGCATAAAATAGCAGAAATCACATAAATTAACAAAATGAATCTGGGAACTAAATTGCTCAAATACCGTTGATCAAGAAGACTGCAGAAAAAAGTATCTGCTGTTGCCCTTAGGGGTATCTGTAGTATTTGGTAAGCCCATTTAACACTGAAATATTTACTGTATGAAAGAAAACCATGTTAGTAATGTCTGAATGCAAGAATTGGGCGTTACTTTTGATAGGTAAAGACTTATAAACACCATCAGACGCAGGTCTGGACTCTTGCCGTGATGCAACCCTACTTGGCTGATTATTAATGCTGCTTCCCATCACCACGTCTGTTAGGGACCAAAGAACTTCAGCTTGGGACTGAGCATGAGACCTCGGAGCAGAATTCACCTTCCTGCTCTCATTAGCATGAATAGTTACACAATAGTCAGGCTCTTTGCTGTCTCCTTTCTGTCTTAACAAGGAATCAGACTCTCCAGACATCCAGTTCTTCTTAAACTTCTCAGCAGCTGGAACAACACATTATCTAGTGGAGACTGCATACCTTCAGCGTGTCTGAAACCATGAATAAAATTAATTCAGCCACCCAAGATGCGTGATTACTTCTGCATAGCCATATTTCTTGAAACATCGTGATGTCTTTATTGCAAACCGATCCTCACATGTTTATTTTGCAATGTGAATGTAACTAATTTTTTTTTTTTTTTTTCCCGGATATGGAAACAAAAAAATACTGAATAAGTGGCTGCTTCACCTGTGATTGGCTGAAGTCATGATGGTAAGCAAAGGTATGAAGTGGAGAAAGAAAAAGTTGGCTTCAGGTAAGATGAATGTTCAGAGTGGTGAGATCTGTTTAGCCATTGACTGGTTAGAAGAGAGCAGTGCAGAGGCTTCTGGCAAGGCAATGAAACAGATGGACAACTTTGCCCGAACTAGAGCTTTTTCCTCTCAAAGAGAGAAATGCTGGAGAATCTGTGATGAAGGAGGTATAAATGAATCTTCTAGGAAACCAATAAGATTTGGGCTGTATCTTTAGCTGATGCAAACTGGAAGCTAATGGTGCAGTGAATTAGGGATTGGACCTATTGTGCTCTTCCTATCTCTTCTTTGAGTGAAGTCATTGAGAAAAAAGCAGTGTTGCCCCTACCCAGGTCAGTGAATAGTAATGTATCTGCACCGATGTCAGATAAGTCAGTTGTAGAAGAAAGAGAACATATCCATGATATGTGGAGCATATGTGGCAAGACAAATCGGGACACGACATTATACTTTGCAAATGTATTCCTAGCCTTAAATAAAACATTCGCTAGTAAAAGAACCATTTGAAGAAGGTAAACCAGAGCTAGACTGTGGCTGTAAATCAGTGAGAGAATCACATGGCAGTGTTGCCCATGTTGAGGTCCAAATTCAGCCCTTGAGCAAGCTAGGGCAACTCTCTTGCACTCCTACACTGGTTATGCAGCTAGCAGACCAGTTTTGTGCTTGCACTGCATCCAGGGCACGCAGAAACACTACTTCCCATGCCACACGATGCTTTATTGCTCATAGGCTGCTAAAGGATTATCGGTAGTTCAGGTGATTTGCAGAGGACTGCAAAAACAGTCTTTCACTGAGCCCTGTGCATGAGATAATGATGAAAATGTATTTCAGGCTGGAAATATACCTCCTATCTCTTGCCCAGTCAAAAGCAATTCTACAGCAGGGAGGTACTGTACTCTGAGATGGATTTTAATCTCCCTTACACCGGTGGAAATTAGAGAAACTTCAGGTGGATTCAGTAGAGTTGCAGCAACATAAATCAATTCCTTTTTCAGCTGTGCATGTAGGGAAAGAGACTTTTTTCCAAATAAAGAAGGATTGAGAGGCAGAATTCTCTCTCCTTGTATCTTCATCCCTGTATATACTGATGAATTTCAGGTAGAATAAATCAAGACAGGGTGAAGCACAAAGGAGATCAAGTAATGTTGACAAGAAGTAGTTGGTGACAACAGCAGTTAATACCAAGGAGGCTGAGAGAGGATTTAGTAGTTACGGCATTAGTACACAGACGGAGATAGGGCAGAGGCAGTCAGCAAAGAAGCAGTAGGAACAGAGTCAGTAAGAGGAGTGAAAGGAGCAGCTCAGCGATTAGGAGAGTAAAAACCACTTAGAGGTATTTGTCCCCGTCACCACATGCGCTCGGCTGCCATTGCAGTACAAGAGGACTGAGAAGGAGGTTTGCTGTGATCTGTATAGCCAGGTATCACCACTGCCTTCATTTTTGACGGCAGAGGCGGTACTAAAATTCAAATTGCCTTATACAGCTGCGGTTACCTGTTTTGCATGGCAACCTCACCAAGCTCGTGAAGCAACAAAGGGAAGGTTTCACTCCAGGACTCTATGGCGGGTTGATACGGGTGCTGGTGAGCTGAGAGGCTGGCTTTGTGACTCTATTATTTGGTCTCTACTACTACTATCATACATGAACTTTGTACTATAATTTACTCCTTTAGCCTGCATCAGAGGGTTGTTTTTCATAAGGTCAGTGGCATTTTCTCACAGAGCAAAGCAGCAATTTTTGCAGGACGCTGCTGCCACGTCCTGAGCACTCATTTAGATGTTATTGCCAGCCAAGCAATGAGGTGGTCAGAGCATATCTACACCAAAATGAAACGGGGGACAAAAAAAAACCCAAACAGAATTTCTGTGTGCTTTTGAACTGCTTGGAGCATTCCTTCAGCTAACAGATTCAAAGAATTGGAGACAGCATGCACAAAACTGTGCTGAATAGGGAGAATAGAAACACAGATTCAATGCTTTCACCCAGTTGAGTGCATCCTGCTGCAGCTTTCTGCCAACACTCTGGTGCTGTAACTTAGTGACTATATAAAAAAGGTCTCTAAAGCCCTGGCGCCGCTGACCAGCACATGCTTGCAGAGAGAACAAGCTGCCAGCTCCAAACATATGTTCAGCCCACAAGATGGACAATGACCATTTCTCTCTTGAAGCACCCAGAGGCCATGATCATGGTTCAAGACGCCCCCTCTGGAGTTAGGTGTTGTTCCACAACAGAGAATGAAATTTGACTTTTTAATCAGACAAAGCAGGTGGAAGCTGGGAAACTGTGGCTTTTATCTACTAGAACATCATTTTTAGTGTGTACATGTTTCCTTAAATGTGAGCATTTATAGAGTACCATAAGAGAAGCACTCATCCATGTCCTTTGGACAAAGAACAATTTGATTCATAGAATCATAGAATGTTTTGCATTGGAAGTGACCTCCGAAGGTCATCTAGTCCAACCCCTCTGCAATCATCAGGGACATCTGCAACTAGAGCAGGTTGCTCAGAGCCCTGTAAAACCTCACCTGGAATGGTTCCAGGGATGGGGCATCGACCACCTCTCTGGGCAGCCTGTGCCAGTGTCTTACCACACTCATCATAAAATATTTCTTCCTTATATCTAGTCTGAATCACCCCTCTTTTAGTTTAAAAACATCAGCCCTTGTCCTGTCACAACAGGCCCTGCTAAAAAGTTTATCTCCTTTTTTCTTATGGGCCCCCTTTAAGTACTGAAAGGCCCCAAGAAGGTCTCCCCAGACCCTTCTTTTCTTCAGGAAGATCAACGCCAACTCTTTCAGCAGAGTGGTTCCAGCCCTCTGATCATTTCTGTGGGCTCCTCTGGACCCACTCTAAGAGGTCCATGTCTCTCCGGTGCTGAGATCTCCAGAGCTGGACACAGATAATTTGAAAGACTTCACCTTGCAAGACCAAATCATCACCTCCCGTAACTGCATGAGAGTCTTCTTCTCCTCTGTTACAAGCAAACAGTTTTCAGCATGGAGATGTCAAATGTACAATTTTTAGAGTAACATCCAAACAGATTAAAAAGCGTGGACAATACCCCAGTTTAGCAGAGAGAGCAAAACCCAACCTTCTTCTGCTTTTTTATTACTTTTTTGAACTTAGGCCAACAGCCGCAAAATCTGTTCCTGCAAGCCGAACCTGGACACGTGCATTTCCAGCAACAGCCCTTGATCCTCAACCACATCCCTTGTTCTGGTCAGGGTGAAATGATCACTCTGGCCATGCAGATTTTTAGGATTGTGGTCACAGCCCTCCTGTGATCACAGTGACCTTGGGGCTATTTTGTACTGGCAGCAAGCTATGAAACAGCTACAGTACAGCTGAGGATGAGGCCCATGGATTTGGTCAGTGTGGTGATTTATATTTGGCGTGAACATCACCCAGTTTCGAGCCAGAACAGTGGTGCGCGCTGCATTGCATTTAAATGAAAGCTTGAAAAGCTTTTTGAGCCGTTCAGATGGTGAAGACATCTGCACCAACTTCCTTAGTCCGTGTTTATAAAAGACATGTACCTCTAAGTGCCAGTGCACAAACTTAAGTTCACCAATGGCATGCAAAAATCAAGAGAACACAGTCTTGGCCACTGATCTGTCAAATCTATTACCAAAAAGAACCAAAAAAACCACCCCAAGAAACTGTTCAGCACAGATGACTTCAATGAGACTTGCTCCATCTCCTGCAGCAAGTTAATTTCCCACAGAAAAGAATTGACAGAGGAATGACAGTTGCAACCCTGTGTGAGAGGGAGACTTTCTCTGTATCTCAAAGCATTTTTTTAGTGAGATTCTGGAATGGAGCTGGTCTGGGATAATTGTTGCGGGAGACACTGAGAGCACTGAAAGAACCAGCAGGCATTTTTGACTAAACCCAAGAAATTCTTAAATTGTAAAACACAGCATGAAAGGAAAGAAAAGAAGAAAAAAAAAGAGAAGAAATGAAAAAAAAAAAGAAATCTTGCTAGCCTCCCCCAGCCCAAACCCTGCGGTTGTGAAGCAAAAGGAGCCCCCTGAAGACAGGCAGTAAAGTCGAGTCCCTGCAACTGAGAGTTCTGGCAGTCAGAGAAGACGCAAGTGTGAATTTTTCTTTCCCCATGCCCTGAAAAAAAGTCTTTGATATTCAGGAGGGAATTAGAAAAAAAAAAAAAACAACTGAAAGCGAGTGAACTTCACTAACAGCCTTCTCCCCTTCCCTGCCCCTTGGCGAAAGCGTTGGTATTAATTTATGCAGTTGCTGTGTAAAACTGGTCAGATATTTTCTGACAGAATGCTTTCCTGTATGAAAATGCTGGTTTGCCTGATATCAATCATTTTTCTGGAAGTTTCATGTCTCCTTTTTGAAGCCTAGCCTGTCTGATTTATTCATATTGCTTAATGTCCAGAATTTTACCTTATAGGCACCGCCCGGATTAATTGTGAAGCTGTGAAAGGCCTAGAAATGTGAGACTCTCAGGCGGGAGTGCCAACACATGCAGAAGACCTGTGGACATCTTGTCAAATCCACAATAGAAATCAGTAATGCACTTGTCTCAGTTGCTTGCTAGAAAATTCAAGAGTTAGTTAAAACTAGAGTAATTCTCTTGCCTGGTACTCACTTCAGCCATCAGATGTTTTTTCCTTGCCTTCAAAAGTTACTGAAAAGAGGATATCCTTATCTTTGAAATCATTTGTCTTATCATATGAAATATGGGTAGATTTTAAGCCTTTCCTCTACAGCATTTAGTGAGAGCCACGTAGGTAACATGGGGAGCACAGCAGCTCCTTTTCCAACGTGGGGAATGCTATGGAGTCACATATGGGAATTTTTCTTCTCTTTTCAGTTATTCCTCCCATATAGCTACTTTCGAGGTCCCCTTTTGATCCCTGGTTGGGTGTAAGGCACTCCAAGCGTGGGAACTCCTACTCCACAGGATGTGGGCATCTCCCCATCACTGATGTCCTCACAGCTGATTTTTGGATTCACACATTGAAACAATTAAAACTGACATCAGCTGCAAAAGTGACTATGGTTTCCCATTAAAAGTGATTGGTTTTCATCTCAAAGAAAGAAAAAAAAAAAAGTATAAAGGATTTTGCATTTGAATTTGCATCTCTGGTCTGTACAGTTAAGACTCTTTTATGCACCCGTCAGAAACATAATGTTGCCTCAAGAATGAGATTTCCTCTAAGCATCTGTTTCAGCTGATTTAATATTCTCTTACTATATGCGAGTAAGTCCATTTTCTGATGAATACATGTTATTTAATTTTTGAACAACATGTCAGGGACTCCTACAGTTTGTGTATGCAAATTCTTCACGGCTATAAAAGAGCCATCATTTCTGCATCTCAATGGATCCCTTTTAAGGGGTAAGGCAGATAATTAATTTATTATATTAAAAAAAATAATAACAGCTTTATTTAACACAGGGAACAGTTAAGTAGATGTGAAAAGTTTGCAGAATTAAGAGCACTGGCAATGCAGATTGGGCTTACTTCACAAAGAGCCTTTGTGGTGGACACATTGGTATTCTAGATAAGTCCAGACACTTCTAGGTTTTTTGTTGTGGCTTTTTATTCCTGGTTTGCTTTAGGATTTTTTTCTTTCTTTTCTTTTTTTTTTTTGAGGTTGTCTGAGGTTTTACAGTAGCAGTTCTGAGATGTACAAATTACAGTGCTAGACACAAAATGAAGTGGAAAATTAGTGTACTGCACAGTAAAAGCTGGCTGATAGATTGCTGCAGTTCACTTTAGCTTGCTTTGAAAACAATGCTGCTTTAAAAGTCGTCTTTGTGATCTGACTTTCCTTTGCACTCAGGAAAGAAAAGAATTAAAAAAAAAAAAAAGAAAAATAAAAAAGAGCTTGTTCTTAACTTGAATTAACTTGGCATCATTACTTTAAGATAAAACCCTAGCAAAGACAAGGCAGTTTGGCATTTTGCACAGGTTACCACTTTAAATCAAAGCCGTCCCGAAGAGACAGCCCCAGGGTGGTGTAAATCAGGAGCAGTCAGCCCAGGGGCTGGGAGAGCATCCTCTGATCCAGACGGCATATGCCAGTGTCAGGACTATCAGAGAACAGAAGGTTGCTGTGGCTACAGAGGAAAAAACATGTGACATTTCCAGGACCTTTCCCACAAATCAGTCATGATGTCCAGCACTGGCAGATTTAGCAAATGTGCTTCAAGCTGGCTTATAAATAGAGAATCATAGAATTGGTTAGGTTGGAAAAGACTTTTAAGATCATCAAGTCCAACCATTAACCCAGCACTGCCAGGCCACCACTAAACCACATCCCTCAGGGCCAGATCTACACGGCTTTTGAATCCTTCCAGGGATGGGGACTCCACCACTGTCCTAGGCAGCCTGATGGTGANCCTATCTCCTTTCAGGGAGTTGTTGAGAGCAAGAAGGTCTCCCCTGAGCCTCCTTTTCTCCAGGCTCAATGACCCCAGGTCCCTCAGTCACTTCTCACAAGACTTGTGCTCCAGACCCTTCCACAGCTTGTTGCTCTTCTTTGGACATGCCTAATGAAGATGAATATGAATGACTGGGCAGGAGACATGGTATCAAAAAGCCCTAACAAGCCCAGTTTATCTTGGATGCAGTCTATCATCTAATCTGTTAGTGGCAGTGGAGTTGAACTATTGGCTATGATAGTCCTGAAATGGCCAGAGGCAAGGTTTCTCCATCACGGGTGAGCAATTCAAGGACCGGACGCACTGCCTACAGTAAATGTTCAGTATTACTGTAAACCTGCTACAACCCTGCCCTCAGAGAGCCCTTTCCCAACCAGATAAGCATTTGTCTCTGTCAAGGCTGTTTGATAATGCTTTAGACCGATCCTGCATTTCTATGAGGTGACACACGCTCGGTGATATTCAAGAATAACTCTGGCTGCAGTAAAAGCAGCTAAAACACAGTCCCTTGGGGCCCTCCAAAGACAGATTTATTTTTTTCTTTTTTAAATGCCAGTATCGGCGTTCCTACATCAACTTCGTGCAGTGCGGCATAATGCAAGGATTTTGCTTCTCATATGAGATTTAAGTACTGTGGACAGGTTACGCACTTGTGTTTTTTAAAAAAAACAGGGGTTTATTTTTGTATTCTGATTCATTCAGTCTTCTTCCTGCTACGTGGAAAAGATCAAACACTAGAAACATTTTTGGACCAGTCAGGGCAGGTTGTAGCTGTCATGAGGGGTGCAGAGGGCTCTTTAACCATGTGGTGAGTGCTGGAATGCAATCTGGAAAATGGGAAACCTGGTGCCTCCTTTTTCTGCTGGGTAGATTCTCTTGTGCAAAGCAAGAGCCTCAAGAAAACATTACAGTAATGCAGCAAACGTCCCCTTTTTCTTCCTACTTGTGGTATAAAAATAGGTATGTTTTGTGTCAGTAAAAGCAATGGCTGCACTGTGTCTTTTCTGGCCTGCTCCCTGTAAAGTTAAATTGTAGCAAGACTCTTTTTTCTCATTATTTAGTTCCTGTAAGGTGTAAGTTACTGGCTGCACATTGACGGATTCTGCAAAAAGTCACTGCTTCATCAGCCAGGTCAGTGGTTGTTCTGATGTGCATGGTCCTACCATGAGGGTATAGTTATCTACTCCTGCGTCACTGCTGTGTGTCCCCAGCCTCTCTAGGACACATCTGGCCTATTCATAGAATTGAATCACAGAATCATAGAATTTTGTTTGTGTTGGAAGGGATCGTAAACATCATGTAGTTCCAACCCTCCTGCCATGCGCATGGATATCTTCCACTAGACCAGGTTTCTCAAAGCCCCATCCAACCTGGCCTTGAACAATTCTAGGGATGGAGCATCCACAACTTCCCCGGGCAACCTCTTCCAGAGTCTCACCACCCTCAGAGTGAAGACCTTCTTCCTTACATCTGATCTAAATCTAACTTCTTTCTGTTTAAAGCCACTACCCTTCATCCTATCACTACAGTCCCTGATAAAGGGTCCCTCTCCAGCATTCTTACAGGCTCCCTTTAAGTACTGAAAGACCACTATAACATCTCCCTGGAGCCTTCTCTTCTCCCAGCTGAACAACCCCAGCTCTCTCAGCCTTTCCTCATAGGGGAGGTACTCCAGGCCCTTGGATCATCTTTGTGGATATATGTGTATTTATATGTGTATATAAAGAGTCTCCTCCTTCCTTTGTTATCCTTGTTCATTTGCTCAAAGTTTGTTTTCTCTATTTGATGCTTAAACCAAAAATTTTCAAGGGGATGCTATTGCTCGACAAGCTTATGTCATGCCTATGCCCCTTTCTACCATATCACTGGTAAAAACAGTGACAGCAGCACAAACTACTACACCATTACCATTATAGAGAAGAAATGGAAGTAAGGGTGAAGCCAGTGCTATCAGAGATGACCCTAAGTGTATAAGATATCCAGTAGGACCAGCGGATGTCCTACAGACAGCTGGAAGCCAAGTGCCTCTATCTGGGGTGTCTAAAGTGGCACTGGACACTTATAGAATCATAGAATGGTTTGGGTTGGAAGAGAACTTCCAAGGTCATCTAGTCCAACCCCCTTGCAGTCAGCAGGTTCGTCTCTAACTAGATCCAGTTGCTGAGAGCCCCATCAAGCCTGGCCTTGAACGTCTCCAGAGATGGGGCCTCCATCACCTCTCTGGGCAACTTGTTCCAGTGTCTCACTACCCTCATAGTAAAGAACTTCTTCCTAATGTCTAATCTAAATCTACCCTTCTCTATTTTAAAACCATGGCTCTTTGTCCTATTGCTACATGCCCTTGTAAACAGTCTGTCCCCAGCTTTCTTGTAGACCACCTTCAGGTACTGGAAGGTTGCTATAAGGTCTCCCCAGAGGCTTCTCTTCTCCAGGCTGAACAAGCCCAACTGTCTCAGCTTGTCTTCATAGCCAAATACCAAAGTGAGTGACTTACCTGAAGTCAGAGATTATAACCTGCTTATCCAAACCCATTGCCTTAGCCACATGATCCAACCTTCATCTCAAATCCTCACTTGCTGCCAAAATACATCTTCTAGAAAGATGTGCTGCCTCTCACTAGTGGTAGCCTGGAAGGTTACAACCAAGCTCCTGGTGAATGTAACTGGGAAAATAAAGGAATGGGAGCAGATTGTTCTCACAAGTGGTAGTTTATGATTGGATTTGACAAGGAGACAGTTAGCAGTGAGTGTGTATCCACATGGGAGGTGAGGTAATGCAAGCAGAAGCATAAAGTTTGTGCAGGTCACATTTTCATAGCTGATGGCAAAAACTGCCATCACTAAATTAGATTTAGCGACTTCCCATTTATAAACACATGCTCAAGCTGAATTTTACGCCAGCTGTACAGTCAAATGCGAAGTATTGAGTAACTGTTTGATTTGAGAGACCAGCTCTGCAAATCTTAGGCCAAGATAAGAAATCAAGTTATCTTAATGGGGAGGAGATTAAAGATTAGAGATCTCTTTTTAAAATATTCATACAGCACTTGAACAACTCCCTGGATATCAATGCAAAAAATAAAAGAAAAAAACCCCCCAACAAACAACTCCTCCCTCCCAGTGACCTTTGGATAAGGTTTCATTTTGAACTGCAGACTTTATATCCTGACTTAGTCAGGACCAGGATGGTTCTTCCATTGTAAGTAAGCCAATTTCTGTCTGAAATGGATACTTTTAAACTTGTTATATCCTCCACTTCTTTAAGTACACTAGGACCTACCTGACCTTTTTAATGCCCAGTACACACATGACATCTGACTTTATTCTTCAGTTTTCAAAGGAAATAAATAATTTAGATTTCTTATCTTAGCCTAAGGTTTTGAGGAGTTGAGATCTCCACGTTGGTAATCTGCAAAACGAGGCTCTAATCTCTACTTGAGCTCCTAGGAATTACAGTAATGCTCTCTTTCTGCTAATGATGGGAAAAGAGTTTATTTTTGTCTAAAATCAGGGAAAGAGTAATTTGGTTATATTGGTGCAATATTTATTTTTAGACAGCTCTGTTTTCAAGTGTTTGCACCTATCATAACTTAAAAGAATTGCAAAACTTAAGAACATAATATACTAGCCCATTATTTTTTGTTTGTTTGTTCTTTAATGTAACAGAAGAAGAATCTGACATGGTTTAAGTTATGTCTAGAATAACAGTTGTGAGTGCAACTGTGTTATCTGAAAGGGGTGGGGGAGAAACTGCTTCAACCCTCAGCTGAAACCATTACACTGAGGATTTCTAGCTGAACTTTAAGCATGTAAGAGTTAAGTATTTGATTTAAGTCAGTTGTCTGTAGGAATAATAAAGCGAATGATATTTTTACAAGGCTATTCATCTTGCCTTGAGATAGAAAACCAAACCAGTAGCCTGAATCCCCTCAGGAGAATCTACCTGTTTCCAATGAAGCAGTTGCTTAACAAGGTATGACTTAATTGGTTTCTATTTGATGATAAATCCTACCTGTTGGATAAATCCTTCCAAAGTGAACATTTAACAAAGACAAACAAAAACCACATCACAAAGAATATTCACATAGACAGGAAGACACATATAAATCAGATCACCTCTCCTCCTGCACAGACATCACCACTCACAAATCATCTTCTCTGTGTGTTATAAACATAATTAATGGCCCAATTATAACTTCTTCTTTCTTTCCTCAGTACTTCAGACATCTAATGTGTGGGGGCATGCTGAGAAAATCTCAGAAAATGTCTGTTTGCATCTGTAGGAGCCTGGAGATCTTTGAAAATCTTGTCCTAAGGGGATTTAAACATGCTGTCCTGTGCTTTAGACTTTATTATGTGAACTTTTCTGCTGTCATGTTCATCCTTTACACTGACAAAATGTAATGTGGTAGAAAGAGTGTTTCTCCAAATATGTTTGGAAGCTACACACAGCATTTACAAACTGCTTTCTGACTGGAATGGTTCAAAGACAGTGATTTAGTAATTTTGGTAATATAAGTACAAATCTGTTTTGTTAAAGACTAGCTTCGCCAAACAAATCACCAGCTTCAACAGCTTGTAGTAACCTACTCAGCAAGTATGTGTTGCTGAGACGCTAAAACTTGGACTACTGAGCAACAAGAAAAGGATGCTGCTAAACCCCGTAATATTGCTTTTGTCTTTAAATAAAATACGGTGTGAATTCAACATGAAAACAGACATCAAGCATGCCGCCTGATAATTTGGCTTGGATTCCAATCAACAGCATGTTTACTCAAGTGAAACATGCTGATAAATACACTGAATCAGAGGCACATTGTGATTCACTGCAAAATCCTCAGTGTTAAACTGACATATTTTTTTTTCCCCCTAATTGAAACTCTTTCATTATTTGAATAGAGACAACAGAAAACAATATCCTCAAGGAACCTTGTTAGCCAAACTCTGGATTTATCGAAGTCCACCCAGCGAGCCTGAAGCTTCTTTCAAGTCCAGGCTGGATGGCGCTTTGAGCAACCTGGTGTAGTGGGAGGTGTCCCTGCCCATGGTAGAGGGGTTGAACTAGATGATCTTTAAGGTCCCTTCTAACCCAAACTGTTTTATCATTCTGAAACATTACTTGTAGAAAGAGAATGATGTAAAGATGATTTGCATTGGAAGGTTTTGTTGGTTTTTTTCCTTAAAAAGAGTTTGTTTTCAAGAAACTCTCTTTCTTACCATGTTCACTAATTTCATTTGCAAGAGTGAGACTCAGGAATGCTGCTATGGAGTCACGGAGAGGTATGAAGGGAAGAAGTCTCCACGTAAGACTTGTTTTGAATTATTTTGATAGTTGCAATGAAGATTTAGAAGATGTATTTCAGAGCTGTTGCATTTTATTTCTTGGTCCTCTGGCTAACCTTCCCACCTTCCTTCTCAGTCCTTTCCTCCTTCTTTCCTTTCTCTCCCCCCAGGCCCTTTAACTCCTATAAATGCGTAAGAAACAAACACTTCCCACAGCAAAACAGCGAAAATATGAATCTTGCTGAACATACTTCCCCAAGTAGGCACAGCCTTTCTATTGGACTGAGGATCAGAAAGAAAGCTGAGCCCCCGATGAAAGCACCCAGCGAGTCACTGGGGCTGCTGTTCTGCTTTGCTCTGCAAACAGTAAGCCACAAATTCAGAAGTGCTCAATTCTTCCTGTGACATTTATGACCAGATTTTCCAGCTTAGTTCACTGCCGCTTGTCCAATGTCCCGAGGAAAATCTAGCCTTTAAAGTCATTCTTCTTGCATGACTTTCACTCAAGTCCATATGTTTATGGTCTCTCAAGGCTTAAAGCCAGCTCAAAGGACATGTCAGGACAAGGGATGAAGACAAAAACTTGACCAGAGGAATCTGGCCTTATTTTGCTTTCTAAATGGTAGCTGAGTTCTTTGGAAAACCTTGTCTTTAATCTCAATTGTCCATATGTATGATGGAGAATTCTTCTTTCTTCTATTGTTTATAAATCCTCCGTGCTTTGAGTATAAACACTTTAAGACAAGGATGGTCTTTCTTGAAGAACAATGGAACTTTGATCCCAGCAAAGTTCATAGATGCTTCAATAATACAAATAGTGCAGAATCACCTCAATTCCTACAAATGAGTGTCATACGTAGAATGTATTGATTTTTTCCCTCTTACAGTATTTCCCTTTTCTTTCGCCCTTCTCCTTGATGGATAAAGAATATATAAGTTTATGAGGTCAGAGGCATAAGAGAAAAAGAGCAATTTAACTGTGCAACAGTAAAAAGAAATCTAAGCAAAACATCAATCTGAAAAGGAAAAAAAAAAAACCAAAACAAAACCTCAAAAGATAAATAAGAAGCTGAAAAAAACCACCCCAAATTTGAGAGGAAACTCCCTTCACAAAGATGGAAGATGAAAGGCAAGTGATATTTCAGATTAAAAAGAAGTACCCAAATAGAAGTCCAACATGATTTGGTTTTAAAGTAGTAAAGGGGAGACACGATTAAATAGACTTCATAAGAAAGATGGAGAGAGAGATTGAGAGAATTATAAGTCAACAGAAAACAATGATAAGAAAGAGAAAAGTAGAGCAAGTAGGAATTAATAAAAAAGGAAGAGCCTTTGCAGCCTAAGTAGCCCACACAGCAGAGTATCGTTTTAAAGAGACAGATCTCTTGTTCTTTGAAGCTGGATGGAAAAACTTGAGATATGTTTTCTTACATATCTGCTCTGTGATTGTATCTGACAGGCCTCTTTCCCAGCACAATTTTGTCCCTACTTCCTCCACCACAGTATCCTCTCATTTAAAGGGCAAGAATTTTGGGCAAGTGAATATCCATCACCGCTGTCTTGTGTCCATCAAGGTTCTGCTGATACCCACCTGCCTCCTATAGCATTATAAGGGTGTCAGGACAAGCTGTAGAAACCCTAAACTCTGATAAGCTTTCACTTTATTCAGCTTCTCATTTTGTCTCAGTGTCAGAAGTAAAGCAGGGAAACCAGGCTCTGCAACATTTGTGGAAAGTGTGTTTAAAAACTCTCAATGGTCGCACTCGAAAACCATGATGAAGTAGACTACTACTGCGAGGTAAGGATGAACTTTTTGATGTTTTTTTCCCAGCTACAAAGGGATCATTCTAGTTGTACTTTCCATTGCACTGTCAAGGCCTATATGTTGGACTTTGAAGAAAAAACACAATTTTTGTTATAATGCCAGGGAAGCCTCACGTGTTATCATTCATTATCGACCAGATGAAACCAGGCTCTTGGTCCATTTCCTACCAAAGAAAATCTAGACAGCAACATCTGTGCGGAAAATGCATTTTCACGACAGAGTTCATTTTAGTGGTGACCCGTTGTGAGCAGGTGCTTGGCAATATGTTAAAATCCATTTTAGGATGCTGTCTTGAAATATCAGATGAAGGAAAGCTGGGCATACAGTCCTAAAAGTGTAGGCCAGGGGTGGCTGGGTAATTTTGCTTCTTTGAATTTGAAATGCAGAATCATACTCACTGACCTTCCAGACTGCACCTGTGTGTGGCAGAATGCATATAAACCTAGCTGCAAAATAAATGTACTGCAGCCACCCTTCCCTACACACACACAAATATAGGACTTTGTATACATATAATTCAAAACCATTTTCAAGGCAATTTTCTGTCTTTTCTATCATTTACAGTATAAGTAAAATGTCCCAGCAGTGCATAAATCATAATCCTTACTTTTCCACGGCAAAAAATATAAAAATCCTATTTTCTTTTGTGAAGTGTTTGCTAAAGATCTTGATTTATTCTTACATAGACATGGAAAGTGAAGACCTGTCTGTAACCTGTGAAGCGCAAAAAATGAATGTTAAAGAATGCATGATGGGTCCCAGTTAACATAAAATATTAATAACGCAAGTAAGGCTGTGTGGATAGTGCAAGCCTGCAGCCATCTAATTAGAGCACATTGTCTCCTGGCAAAGTTATAATACAAATGTTTCTTCTGCATATTCCCAAACTATCTACCACCCACCCCCAAAATGCCTGTGAAAATTTAGAATCTTTTGTTGTATTGCTTTTAGTTTGGTTTGTTGGCTTTTGTTTTAAAGATCATTTTGTCATTGAGTACAAGTTAGAAGAGAACGCTGGAGGTCAGCCCTCCTGGGAATTCAAAATACAGCCCTCAGAGACTTACTTCTTTTTTTCCTGCTATAACCTAAGGTGAATGAAAATCAGTCTTGAAATGCAGAAGAAAACCAGGATAGTTTTTAGAATGGATGCCTTTCTAATCATCCTACTGACTGAAAGCAAAACCACTGGGCATGCTAGCATGTAGGTTATTAGCAACTCTGTCCCAGGACCTTAGTCCTGCAGGATGTTCCGATTGGCAGAAAAGAGTTTGGAATTTGGTGTCTTGTCACCTTCAAAACCATCTCAGGTTCCACTTGACTCACACAAGTTATCATGATTATTTATCATGTTTATTTATTAACTTATTATAGCAATTTCAGGTCTTTAGACACATTCCCTTGGAATGCAGATTTAAGGTTCTCCACTTGGATTAGTCCACACTGTTCAAGTACCCATTGATGGATAGATAAAACACAATCAGTGGGTAAACAAAAGATAGTCAGTCTTTCATCATTGCTCCTACATCTTTAACTGTCGCTGATTAAAGAAAAAGGTACCCAGTATGTCCTGGTCTCTTCACACTGACCTGTTGAAACACAGATCCTTCCAAAATCTGAGCTGTGACCAGAAGACGCCCATTTCTTTCCTTTGTCTGAACAGGGGTGTACAAGTAGGAAGAGGTTTTTTTCTGAACTTATCAATTACGATTAAAAAATTAGGTAGGCTCTGTGGCCACTCTTCCCAGGCTGAAGAACCGAGTGCTCTAAACAAACCATAGGGTATGGGACCATCTATAGAAATAGTACTTGTGAAAAGAAAAGGATCCAAGCACTTGAAATCAAAGCTCGTACTTTCAATGTTGACAATGATTGGTGTCTAAAAGTCACGAGTCAGCCTCAAAGACACAGCAAACTTGGCTTGTAAATAATCTGTTAAAACTGGGCATGTTGTTTCTAGTCCTGTAATTGCATTTGGGTTACATTTGCAAGCTTTCTTCCTTGTCACATTATTTTCCCATTTCCTCAATGCCACACTTAACACGCCTTGTTTCAGCCTGCTCGTATCTGATTATCAAAATTGTCAACACCTCAACAGTGTGATCCTACAAAGGGCGCTGTGGGATATAGGATGAGAAGTGCTTTATCAGTGTAAAATCGTAATTACTGTAGTCAAAGGTTCATGCACATCTGTCAGAGCAAAACTTTTTTTCAGAAGGTCATTTTCCTTTCATCACCTCACATGAGCATTTCACACAAGACTGCCTTCTCCTTCATAAAGTATGGCAGGGAATGTTTCAGGTCTTGCCAGATGGCCACAACTACAGGACTGGGAATACTTAGGTGGTAGTTCCTCAGTTAATTCTATGTTTATATAATCTCTTTTCCACCACCACAGTCAGTGAATGACTTTCTCCATCTCTGATAGTAGTATTCAATTACTTTAAAACAAATGACTAGACTGCAGCTTCGCTACAAAGCCTGAGTGTATGTAATAATAAATCACAAGCATATTTTTGTTTGCATCTTCTAAGGACTACAAAGAATTTCAAGAGAAATCTAGTGTTTGAAGCAGTGCTCATGAAAGTGTTAACTTGAAAAAGGCAATCTTAAAAAAGGAACTGCTGGGAATTTGCCTGTGATGAATGTAGGGCAAGATCAGCCATTGAGATTTTACAGTGTTTCTCACATGGTCTATTAAGTGTGGCTGTCATGTCCCATCTGACATGATCTCATTTCTAACTCAGATTTTGTCAGCGCTAGTTAGGGCTTTGGATGTAAATGAAGAAAGCCTCAGCCCCTGGCACTGATTGTACCTTGTAGGAAAGCAACCAGTGTTTTGATTGAAGATCCTACACGAATCACACTCTACTCTCATTTGTGAAGGAATTTGTTGTATGAACGAGCAAGAATGTTCTGTTAACAGACCCAGATTATTAGATTAATTTTTTCTTTTTGGAAGTAATAAAACAAAACACTCACAAACGTTCAGTCGTGATGTGGGGCATGAAGCACTCAGACCCCAGACGTTGCCCAGAGCGTCCCAAACCTTTTTGCACTTACAGATCAGAAAAAACCCAAATATCTAATGTTCACAGTTTTCATTTCTTGTGATCGGGGACTCTCTGATTCCTGTGGTGACAAGTAACAGTTCAGCTCACTTGTTATCCATGCTAGTCTGGGAAGACTTTGCAGCAAAATGTGTGACTTTCTCATTAGCATCCCAGTCATAAGAGTCATCTTTCTAATTATCATCCTGACAAGAATATTTGAACAGGTGTCTTCTCTGGAGGGACATGACAAATCTCCATCCCTTATAGACACAATATTCATTAGAATTTTCTTTTTCATTTAGTATTGCATTTACCTTCTGTCATGGATGAGCCTTTTAAAATTCTTAGTTTCTTATAGCTCTTGAGCTTCTTAGAGTATGTTGACATCACACATTGGTGTGGAGTACGTGTCTCCCTGAGCTATCAGAAGCTGGTCTATCTAGTGAACTGGAAGAAATGTCAGAATTCAGGTGAAAAGTAGGACTTTCTATAGCTACTGCAACACTGCACTGAATTTTTGTATTCTTGGGAAGACCTAGGATGGCATTTCAGTTTGGTGCTGCATTGTTTTGTGTAGGATGAACAAGGCAATTGTTTCTTTGCTTTCTGCTTTCAGCTCAGATCTTGTCTGTGCACCATGCATAAAAAGTGTCTTTCCTCTTCCTAGGAGCTGTCGAAGTAACTATGGGTCTCAGCAGTCTACTAGGTTTGTGAACATTCAAGGACAAAGCTGCTCCAGAAAATGATGCATGGTTTTGGCAGAAGTTCTTTTTTCTCTTTACTCTAGGTGATGAAGTTCTTAATCTGGATGCTTTTGCAAGTGTTCACAGTCAAATGGCCCAAGTCACAGTTGTTGGGGAACCCTCCTAGCCTACTTTGAGCTATTCTAGCTATTTAACTTGCATGGTTCGGGGGACTAAAGACCAGAGCCTGAGTTCCCATATGGACAGACAATAGTTGGAGTAGGTCAATCTTTCAATCTGTGTTGAAGACTGAGTTACTAATGATGAAACCCATCCAAAACAGTTTGAAAGGTATAAGAGTGAGTGTAGAAGGTAATCTGAAGTACTTGTTCTGAATGCCCAGTCCTTCTAAGGTATTGTTCCACCCCAAAGGGCAGATTTTTAATGTTAGTTAGAAATTAAATGTACTTTCAAGTTCATACACACTTTAAAAGTACTGAGAATCTAAACAGACAGAGTATTTGGTTTGTATGCCAAGGTTTTGGTAGCAGGGGGGGGCTAGGGGGTGAGGCTATAGGGGTGGTTTCTGTGAGAAGCTGCTAGAAGTTTCCCCTATGTCCAAGAGAGCCAATACCAGCTGGCACCAAGGCTGAGCCCGTCAGTAATGGTGGTAGTGTCTTTGAGAGGATAACATATTTATGAAGGGGGGGCCGGGGAGGAACCTACTACAGAACAGCAGCTGGAGAGAGGAGTGACAATATGTGAGAGAACCAACTCTGCAGCAAGGTGAGTGAAGGAGGAGGTGCTCCAGGTGACAGAGCAGAGGTTTCCCTGCAGCCTGTGGTGAAAGACCATGGCAAGGCAGGCACTAACCCTGCAGCCCATGGAGGCTGATGGTGGAGCAGTTCAATTTGTTCCTGAAGGACTTCACCCCGTGGAAGGGACCCATGTGGAGCAGTTTATGAAGACGTGTAGCCTGTGGGAAGGACTCATGTTGGAGAAGTTAATGGAGGACTGTCTCCCGTGGGAGGGATCCCACCCTGGAGCAGGTGAAGAGTGGGAGGAGTCCTCACCCTGAGGAGGAAGGAATGATAGAGAAAACATGTGATGAACTGACCACAACGCCCATTCCCCATCCATCTGCACTGCCTGGGAGGAGGAGGTAGAGAAATGGGGAGTGAAGATGAACCTGGGAAGAAGGGAGAGGTGAGGGGAAGGTGTTTTTTTAGATATGGTTTTATTTTTTTATTACCCTGTGATGATTGGATTGACAATAAATTAAATTAATTTCCCTGAGCTGAGTCTGTTTTGCCCATGGCAGTAGTTGGTGACTGATGTCTCCTGACCTTATCTCGACCCATGAGCCTTTTGTTATATTTTCTCTCCCCTGTCCAGATGAGGAGAAGAGTGATAGAGAGGCTTTGGTGGGCACCAGGCATCCAGCCAAGGCCAAGTGTTCACAGACAAAGTATTGGAGTAAGATGCCAAAGCTGTAAAAGAGGTGTCCAAAGCACATTAGAGACTAAGGCAGAAAGGGAGCCTGGGTTTCTTTCCTTCTTCATTACCTGCTTTCAGCAGGTGGCAAGAAAGTTCAGGTTACAGATTCACTTATGTCTCTTTTTCTTTCCCCATAGTCTCAGAAAAAGTATGTGCTCCTTGACTATCTTTTGTGTGTGTGTGTCCATTTAACACCAGGCCTTTTATTTCCTTTTTGAAAATCTGTGGGTTTACTTATGAAGATGAAAAACCTCTGCCCCGGTGGAAATAGGCTTTTGCAGAGGCCAGTGTCACCAGGGTGGAAGAAGTTACACCTCAAGCACATATTTTATGATTGGGATAAAAAAAAAGAAAAAAAGCTGAACTTGCTGCGCCATGTGGGAGAAATAGACTTTAATAAGGGCATGGATTCAAGGCTGCCAATTCCCTGCCTGAATTTCTTTCAATGTCAGCAAGGCACATTTGTGTTGAACTTTTTCAATTGCCTTGAGTTCAGTGCAAGATTAGTCTTGCGCTAATCTTTGAAATTGAGAATGACCTTAACATTTACTGCTAGATGAACTCAGACACAAATATGGGAATTATTTGAATGTCATACAATTACCTCCGCTCTCCTGCGTGTGGGTGTACATATAAGTAAATAAACAAGGTTTTATTTTTGTCCTGTTAAAGAGCCTGTGGAAGCTTTTTTAGCGTGAGGCTGACAAATTGAGTGTTTACTTTCCTATAGAGGCAATAAAATTTTGCCTGCTTTTAAATCCCCCTCTTCATTTTCAGCTCCCTCTCCCTCCCTTAACATTGTCTCCAGGTGAACAACATATTTCTGCCTTCTGCATTCAATCACGTATATAATGCATATTGAAGCAGGACAACATAAAATAGATAAATTCAGTGCGGCTTCCCATGTTCTCACACCAACCAGCTGGTTACTCTGTATCGCAACCGTGCTTCAACTTGGTAGCCAACAAACTTGTTTCAAAATGTGAGAAATCTATTAATGCAGAAAAACCTCAAGAAAAAGATATGACCCTTATCCTGACCCTTCCAGCTTTCAGATCTAGCACAACCAGGCCTACTTCAGGGCTCTTCAAAAATCACAGAATCACAGAATCGTTATGGTTGGAAAGGACCTCCAGGGTCATCAAGTCCAACCTTCTCCTAGCATCACTCTAACCACTACACCATATCCTCTCTAACCGCTACACCATATCCTCAAGCACTGCATCTATTCGTTCTTTAAACACCTCCAGGGATGGTGACTCCACCACCTCTCTGGGCAGTCCATTCCAGTGCCTAACTACCCTCTCAGTGAAGAATTTCTTCCTAATATCTAATCTAAACCTCCCCTGATGCAACTTGAGGCCATTTCCCCTTGTCCTACCATTACTAATTTGAGAGAAGAGACCAACACCAGCCTCGCTACAACCTCCTTTTAGGTAGTTGTAGAGGGCAATGAGGTCTCCTCTCAGTCTCCTCTTCTCCAGACTAAACAAACCCAGTTCCCTCAGCCGCTCTTCATAGGGCATGCTCTCCAGCCCTTTCACCAGCCTTGTTGCCCTTCTCTGTACCCGCTCCAGCACCTCAATGTCCTTCTTGTACTGTGGTGACCAAAACTGGACACAGTACTCAAGGTGCGGTCTCACGAGTGCCGAGTACAGGGGCACAATCACCTCCCTACTCCTGCTGGTCACACCGTTTCTGATACAGGCCAGGATGCCGTTGGCCTTCTTGGCCACCTGGGCACACTGCTGGCTCATGTTCAGCTGGCTGTCCACCAGCACCCCCAGCACCAGCACCCCCAGGTCCTTTTCCGCCAGGCAGCTTTCCAGCCACTCCTCCCCAAGCCTGTAGCGTTGCTGGGGGTTGTTGTGACCAAAGTGCATGACCCGGCACTTGGCTTTGTTAAACCTCATACAATTGACCTCAGCCCATCGCTCCAGCCTGTGCAGATCCAGCTGCAGAGCCTTCCTACCCTCAAGCAGATCGACACTTGTGCTTAATTTTGTGTCATCTGCAAATTTACTGAGGGTGCATTCAATTCCCTCGTCCAGGTCATTGATGAAGATATTAAACAAGACATGTCACAATCTGTCTGAGCAGATCACGTTTTAAACCCAACACCTTTCCTCGTTAAGGTATTCCTACCGCCAGGACGCCATTGAATAGTTCTAAAAGTGGCAGGAATACAGCTGGTAAATCCAATAACCTCAGAATCAATCTTAAATTTCACTGGTCATACAAAAATATGCTTAATTCTTCTGCCACAAAGCATTTAATCATATACTTAACTTGTAGTCCCATCAAAGGCAATTACTGGTAAGTACATGCTTAAATACTCAACTAAAGACTCATGACCTTCAGAAAAGAAATCTAAGATTTCATTTAAGGTATGGTTTGCTTTTTGGGGGTGAGGAATGATTTGTGACATGCAAGTTACTGTGAACTCTTATAAATTAACTAGCTATAAGTGAATAAAGGTAATTCATGCTGTAAAGTGAATATTTATTGGATCAGCAGCTCCAGCCCCTTCTAATTTAAGCGTTAGTTTAAGTGTACAGTAGAATAGGTACCCTATTTCCTTCTTTTGAGGTATCTGAGCTGTTCTCTCTTAAAACTCTTGAAATTTCCTTTCAATAAGGGTAATTATTACAGCTCCACAAGTCTAAAAGAGAATGGACAAGTACTCCCATTGAAAGGTCAAATATTGTTTCTTAAAACACCAACAACATAACGCCCTTGTTCACTCAGGGATGTATAATGAATATTGCTGGAAATGAAGTGAAGTTTGGAATACATAATAAAGAGGAAATTCAGATGTGAGGAGGTACAGTACAAAATTTACAGTAGCCTCTGCATGTTCCCTTGAGACTTGATTGTAACAACAATAGATTTACTCTTTCCCAAAGATGATGCAGGTCCCAGTTTGGCAATACCTTTCAATGCCTCTTAACTTTAACCATGGGTCTTGTTTTTTCCTTTCCAATGAGGGAGAATAATAACATATTAAAGACCAACAATGAAATCTTGGCCATATAGAGTGCCCTGGTATGAGCTACGAGGAGGCCATTTCATTTTTCTACCTGCAAATAGTCTACAGTCTTGATATAAAAGTAGTCCATGTTCAACGTTTTGGGGAGCATTCAAATATCAACAAAATTCTGACTGCATATCTATGTGATAGATACAGAGAGGTTTGCCTTTCTCGGTGTCCAACCAGTTAGACAAAGCAGTCCATGTGAACTCGCACTGCAATGTGTTAAACATATTTTAAGGTCTTCATAATAAAATGCAATCATTGATTAGATGACAATTTAGTCGAAGCAACCACTGAATTAGCTGTGGGCAGCAAACTATAAGGAAAATAATGGAAGAAGAGTTGGTAGAAGCTAAACACATCTGTATGGGATTATATTCAATGTAATAGTGTTGCTTAATAGGTCTTTTTACAAGCTGTTATAACAAAATGTCCTGTTGATTATACTACAGTTCAATTCATAAAGAAAAAACCATATTGCCACAGCTGTTTCTTAGTGTGAACAAAACAGCAACCTTTGATAGTCCAAAGAAGACCAAATAAAAATTGAGTGCTAGGAAGGTGTCACAGTCTGGATTCATCCTTGGCTGCACATTGAGGTCAATGACTTTCCAAGGAAACTTTCCTACATGGACTTGTGTGCGCTTGATACTACTCCTATACATAATTCATTATTATTTATTTGTCATGTCATAGTACCATAAAGCTGCAGTGCCAAACAGGATTCTCCTGAGTTAGGTACTGTGGAAACACATACTGAAAAGGCAGATCTTCCCTGAAAAACTTAGATGTAAAAAGAGATCAAAGACAAATGGATACAATTACCTTGGGAACCAGAAGAAAAGAAAGGGATAGTACTGTTCAGTATGACAGGACACATTCTCCTCTGAGTTTTCAGAGGAAAGAAACGCATCTAGGAATACATTTACCCACCACAGCTATATTTATGTCGACAACATCCCGTCTTCCTGCCTGTCTAAAGGGTAGGAAAACATCACCTGTGGAGGATTCCAATATCTATTTACCAGCTGCTCACAGAGATTAGGTCATGAGCTTAAACTAATGCTAGGCATGCCTAAACATAGCTAACACAGCTAAAGCTAGAGAAGGTGAATCCCAAGTGATGGGAATTTGAATGAGAATTTTGCCTTGAAGTCAAGTAGGAAAGGCTGGGTTGTTTTGTTTTGTGTTGGTTTTTTTTTTTCTTTTTATTTTAAGGTATGTTAAGATAACTCTTCCCTGGCCCCAATGAAGATTCCTTGCCTGAAGGACAATACAAGCAGAAAATGCTGTCTGAATTCATGGATGAGCACAAGTATGGCTACAGAGAATGAAGACAGCCCAGAGGGATCACAGGAAAGGATTATGAACTGTTCTAACCTTGCTGAGCTTGAACTGGTACATAATCACACACAAGATGATGTTAGTTTGCCTGGAGGGAGATTCTGGAGTAGAGAGATCACATACAAGGGACCTGCAGATCAAGATCAAGAAGGACCAAGGAAGACAGCCTTATAGAATCCAGGAAATATTTAGAAGATGGAAGGAGGAGGCAGGGTGAAAACTAAAGTTAGAACTTACTCTCTAATTCTGGGCTTGCTTGATGACACCATGGCTACAGCTAAACTTACTCTGGTAATCCTGCTCTGGCACTGTAGCTTTATGGTACTATGACACGACAAATAAATAATAATAAGTTGTTGGGTGCTGTAATGCAACTTCCAGCAGATAGTTACTGGAAGACCTTCCTGGGAATTCAGGTGGTTTCCAAAGGTTATGAAAGATTGCTCTCCTCCTCCTCATTGGAAGTAGGAGAAGATATTGATTCAGAACTGATTCATCTGTTAAGGAGTAAGTTTGCTTTCATTCTTGGAGGTTGTGTCTCTACTACTAAATTATCTGGGGAAAAGAAAGTTTCTGCAGACCTGTGGTGTATTCATGAGGTACGATATGAAGTCATTAAGTGTGTTTTACACCACAAAATGTGCTGGGGTGGCTTTGGATAACTGTAACAAATAAAAAGACAAAGTTCACACCAGGCTCTCCACACAATCTCCTGTGAACAGTCCTCTTCCCAAGACTACGTCTGGGGAGCGCCTTGGAGACCACTAGCTGACACAAACCCAAAATGGCATCAGAGAGCATGTTAATAACTAAACAGCTTGGGCAGTCATGGGTTAGTACTTTAGCCAAATGATATGTTGTATTTGGTGCTTTGTAGTTAGTATGAGGTCCTGGAGTAACAGCACTACACGGCTTTCCTTCTGTGGTGACTTGGTGCTCCTACACAGCCTCAGCAGCAGGCTGAGGTCACTTTGGCTAGAGGTGAGATCCAGATACGCTTGTTCTCCTGTGTCCTGTGAAGTGCCACATCCTTAATTTGTTGCTCTGATTATAGCATTGTTTTATTCAATAAACATGTGGAACAGCAAGAGTAAAATGCTGTCATGTACAAAACTTGAAAGAAACTTGAAAGAGGAAAAAACAACCTACCCAGGGCTAGCGTATATCAAATTTTTCAGAAAGAGTCATGTCTTTGATCCATCCTACCTACTCAAAGATATTTAACTGAGAGGACTATACTAAGACCTAAGTGACCTTAGGTTTCCTCCTTAGGTTTCCTCCTTGGTCACAAGGAGAAAGGAAAAGAAAGTCATTGTTTAGGAAGTTTAAACTCACTCTTCCAGACGTGCCTTTTCCATCAAATATTTTGGCACACTTGTTAAGTGTTTAATCAAAGTGTAATATGATCTATCATATTAAAAAAAATGAGGTTTTGCTTATTTCACCCGTGATTATTTTTTTCCAAAGATTAATCAACATCAGTTACAAAATATTGATTGACAAATGATTCAGAAGTTGGGATAAAACCTACCAACTCATGAGGCAAAATTTAATGGCTTTCAGAAGCAGGGAATACAAGTCAGTTTTGATATTCACAACCACTGCTATCCTAAAAAAAGCAGAAGAAAGCGGATTTGTATTACATAGGAAGGGTAGAATAAATGCTGGAAAAGTGAGTAAATATCTTCTGCAGAGAAAGGACAAAATGTTCATTTAGCTGTGGGTCATGGGGCAGGAGTAAAAGCTTAAATGGCAATAATAGCACAACTAATGCATTTGTAATAAAGGCTGAATCAATATTAACAGAGGTTGTTTGCAGAGGAATAAAATTTTACTGTTTTGGAAAATATTAGAAAGAAAAAAAGTCACAACCACTACAGAGAACAAAAAGGAACACAAATGAATAAAGAGAGGAAGGAACTACCCAGTGAGGTGATCAAACTGGTTCTTTACTCTTGGAGGAACCACTACTACTATAACCAGGTGGAAGGACGTGGTTTGCCTTCCACTGTCCAGAAGTGAAGGCATCTTCTCCATATAGCAGCAAAGGAGGTGTCACGCCTTGTCTCTCCTACATCACCTTAATGGTTGGCCCCATCTAGACTTAGTACAGTAGTATCCCAGTCTCCACTGCACCTGCTGCGAGGCCTTGTGTACTTGCAGCCTACAGCCGCATAACCCAGCCGTGAGCTATTTGGCTGCTATCAACCATGGAGTGGCTGCAGGCACTACAAGCAGCAGTGTCAGAACTGTAGATAATAATAGTAGCTACAGATGCTGGCAGCGATGCTCACAGCTGGGTTTAGAAAAATTGCAAACAGAAATTAAGGAACATCTCTATTAATTGTCCCCTGCCCTTGTAGGCTAGGATGCAAGCCATGTCTATCTAGCACATCGCTCCACTATCTGGGTGTGTTGGTCTATTGCTGACAGAATATGAACCAGCAGGGTGCCCAGGTGGTCTAGAAGGCCAGCAGCATCCTGGCTTGGATCAGTGTAGCCAGCAGCGCTAGGGCTGGGATCGTCCCCCTGGACTGGGCACTGGGGAGGCTGCACCTTGAATACTGGGTTCAGTTTTAGTCCCCTCACTCCAGGAAAGACACTGAGGTGCTGGAGAATGTCCAGAGAAGGACAATGAAGTTGGTGAAGGGTCTAGAGCCCAAGTTGTTGAGCCTGGAGAAAAGGAGGGTCAGGGGAGACCTTCTCACTCTCAACAACTCCCTGAAAGGAGGTTGGAGCCAGGTGGGGTCGGTCTCTTCTCCCAAGGAACAAGTGATAGAACAAGAGGAAACAGCCTCAAGTTGCACCAGGGCAGTTTTAGGAAACATGTCTTCCCCAAAAGGGTTGTCAAGCCCTGGACCAGGCTGCCCAGGGAAGTGGTGGAGTCCCCATCCCTGGAGGGATTTAAAAGTTGTGTAGATGTGTCACTGAGGGACATGATTTAGTGGTGGACCTGACAGTGCTGGGTTAACAGTTGGACTTGATGATCTTAAAGATCTTTTCCAGTCTAAATGATTCTATGATTTCACAGCAAGATCCCTGTTGCACATAATTTATCTTCACCTCTGTTTACCACGTAAAGTCCCATCTCTCCATTACCTTACTTTTGTCCTTCACCTGCAAAAAATACACCCTAGCCTCATCACCATCCCTTTATGTACTCGCCCCAGACCCTGTCCCTACATCCTCATCAGGAGTGTTGGCTCCACTTGTGTCCATCCCACCAGTAATAGAACAGACCAGGAAGCTGTGGCAGTTACAGCTCATTACTCCTGATGAGCTGAGCAGAGTTAATCACTAACTGACTGACCAGTGTGTTGAGGTATTCACCCAATGGCACTTCCAGGGAGGTCAGGATTAATACCAGATTGCTGCCTGCTTTTCTGGGAAGTGTCACCTTGCAGCTCCTGTAAAAGCCTCCAGATGAGATCTTTCAAACTTCTCATTAGGGTTTTTATACACCCAGTGCCCTGTGTAACAGTCTAGAAACACCTGACCTGTAGATTTGTGTTCATGTGTAACCTAGAAGTAAACATTCACACATGCATGCGGAGAAGAGGCATGGGGGCACTTTAAGCCACTCTAAATCAGGTTTGCTGTCATACTATTCTCAATCCCATCCTTTTCCACGTGGTATCATTCCTCATTGCATTATCAATACAGGATAATGACATAGCTCAGAAAAATAGACTGGCCAAAACCTGACCTGATCGGTTGCTAACTGCATCAGCTCCCTGAGCTAGCTCACCGCATGATATTGCATAAAACATCAAGCTTTATGACAAATCCGCTAGTGCCAGCTTGAAGATGAAGGTAGGAACGTGAGGCTGGGGGTGAAGGAGTGAGAGCGACTGCAGTAGCTCTGGTTTAGATCAGCTAAAGCATGGTGGAACTGCACTCTTAGAGTGTAGTTGGGGTTGCATGGTGATTTATGGGCATCCTAACCCACACACACACGCTAGCATGTGTGATAATGAATGTGGCAGAAAATCTTAGACAGCAAGAAGGAGTATTGTCAATAAAAGCTTGAGGGAGTGACGGTACCTAGTGTGTCCGCAAAGCATCTATCGCACAACAGCAGTCAAAAAAAAAAAAAAAAGAAAGAAAAGAAAAAGAGCAGGCCTCTAGAACTGAGGTGGTTGGCAAGGGAAATGTTCACAACCTCAGAAAGTTCACAGCCTCTGTGTGTGGAAATGAGGTGAGAGCCTCTCCGTCAGTTTCAACTGTGGCACAGTTGATCGACTACAGCAAACGTGCTCATGTTGAGGTGGCAGAGACAGAACCAGATGATTCACAGCTGCGTGGTTTTCATCCTACTAAATGGAAACAAAGCATCCCCAGCTGAGGCGCCAGCTCGGGGCAGGATTGCGGCTGTGGCCGTAAAATAGTAATGGGTGAGTGATTTTCCAATTATTCAAACAACGGTGAATGAGAACGGCTGCCCGCCTGCTCAGAGATGCCATGCATGCTGTGGCCACCATCACACTTCCTGAAGAGTTATTTACAAACTGTTATAAGCTCCCTCAGCTCAGTGAATCTTTAATCTGGAATTTTAGGACTGTGGAATATATAGACTCATCTGGATCCATAATAAACTCTCCCCTCCCCAGAGAAAAAATTTTGATCATACTGGAGACCCACACGAGGAGTTTCCTGATTGAGGTCCTATTTTCCAGAATTAGTGAAAAATTCATCAAGATCAAGCAAAATTCTTCTATTGTCTTCAATCACCTTTAGTGCCGGCTCTTAATGAGTATCTGTCCCAATGCATCTTCACAATAGAAAGCACAATTTCAGAGGAAATTCGAGACCATTGCTCTTTTTGCCTTTTCTTTTTCATTCTTTGCCATCTGCCCTCCCTTCCTCAGGCAAGTAACAAGAAATCCTTAGGTGTCACAGAGAGAGATGTCCGATGAGGTGCAACCTGGAAGGTATGAATGATGGCTCATCTTCTGGCTTTTGGCACCTCTGTGGAAGGGTCTGTATAAATGCTGTGAGAATCCTGTGGGCTTGTAAATACAGCCTGGAGCTAAAACTGTCATACCTGGACAAAGGCAACCAAACAATAGAGTCTGCAGCTCCTGTTGGTGATCTCTCTGCCTACAAGTCTGCAAATGCCAAGATATCTCCAGGTTACCATGTTTGGATGGGAAGATGACACACTCTTCTTGACACCTATCATTTCAGGAAGAATTCTCTTGGCTAGTGTGGGCACATACTTCTTTGGCAAAGGATGCTGTCATCAATTAGACAGTCTTTACAGGGGTCCAAGGCTCTAGAACATACCTGCTCTGCTCTAATGGCTCCAAGGAAAAGCCAAAAGTCACCTCCTTACTCAGGCAGTTTTCCTGGAGATGGTATTGATGCTCCTTCCTGATAATGAACGACACACTTCATGGGATGTGCAGTTTACTGAGGCAGGAAAGATCTTGGCTAGAAGTATCAGATTTGAACCCTTTGAGGTAACCAACAGCATGATGAAGTAGAGGAAGCATCTATCATGCCTCATAGCACGCTGTAGGCTGGGGTAAGGGGAGATGAACAGAAGTGACAAAGTAGAAAAACGGTTAAACCCCAAAGCAATACTATCATCTAAGCTGGGCATTAGGAGAAACTGTGGATATGGAGCATGCACCAGCTCTACCAGGATGGGTGAATATGTGGTGGCATAGCAGTAATAACTGTGTCCTAAAGCTATTGCTGAGATGATAAATTCTGAGCAAGAGCACAGGTACAAAACCAGAAAGGGAAACACAGATATCATGAACCTACTTCTTCAGTTGCATCACCTTGCCAAGTACAGGGCAGTGCTGAGACAGTTTTCCGTGAATTTTGATATCTCTTCCTTAGGAAGTCGCTGCTAAAGCACAAGTACCTTCAATCAACAGAACTGAGCTGGCATCTCCTACTGAAATAGGAGAGCTGAACAAAATCAAATCAAATGAGATCAAAACTATACAGAAACAAAACACCTCCCACAAAACTTGACCATCCTCAACTCAAAATCCCTATAAGCAGGAGAAATATTGTGACTTCTTTTTCACAGCTTGTTCTACCCTTCTGTCTAGGTGTGGCAAACGTCATTGCTGAAGATTTGTTGCTGCTGTTTCCTTTGTGTATGTTCTCCCATCTTAGCTGATTGGATGACACATCAGATTTTTTTTGCAAATAGAAACATTTCTATTTTTCTAGCTGCAGGCTTGCCTCAAAACCAACAGAAGCCATTTGATGGGTGGAAAGATTTTCACCCCTTTCTTTTAATCTACCCTCACAGACCATATAAGACTGCTCTGCAAGGCCAAGAGATGCCCAGTTATCTATGAAGGTACTGCATAGATGCTGAAATATGTATACTGAAATAGTATTATTGTAACTTTTTACATACCACGCATCATCTGCAGTAAACGAGAGAGACAACATCCCACCTATTTGAAATCAATATCTAAGGAAAGGATGAATTGTACTACCAGAGGTGCCAAAATTTTTTTCGACTGACTACTGAGAAAAACTAGAAAAAGGCCTTAGATCAGGCACTGAGATTTTAGATGCATCTACACAAATGAGTGGTCTTTTCTGTAAATTCTCGAGGGTTTCTGTTACTTTCACTAATTAAAGGAGAGCTTTCACTTACTCTAATACTCTCTGCAGGATACCCTGTGAATTGAGCCACTCACTGCCTTACAGACATGAAGTGATAATGTGATTTTCTTTCTGCATTCCTGGAGCAGACGGGGCCGTAACTGCTGCCCTCATTGCTTTCTTTTTTACCTTGAAGCTGCAGTAGATAAGGTGGTGAGATCTTAGCAGAGAGGAAATGAAGTTCAAGAACACTCAGTAGAATGTGTTTGTCCATTCACGCCATGAGGGGGTGATGCAAAGGTAAACTCTCCCCTGCGGTGGAGATAAAAACTTGTCAAGTTGCAGCATGAACATATATCCCTGTTACCAGGGGCATCGTTTTCAAATAATGTGTTGCCCTAGGTCATTCTTAGATCATGCTGTCTGTTGAAATGACCAAGGTATAGAGTGTGAACGGAGAGGCTCGTGGATATTCTTACCGACAGCAAGAATATTATCTTATTTTTTTCTGCATTGACAGTCAAAAACTAAGTTAGGATTGTGATAAGAAAATGTGAATTGTGAGTGGGATTTCACTTTTGGCTCTTTCACCTTTACCTTAAGTTGTGCCTAAAGTGTCAGGAGAGCTGCGTTATTTCCACAGTTCCCCTTGACATGGCTAAAACAAGGACAAAGCATGCAAGCTCATCACAGAAAAAATTCATTTGGGGTCCCACTGAAGTGAATAGGAATCTTCTCCACTGCCTTGGATGGTTGTGAGAAAGCCCTTGAACACTTAATTTCAGAAGAAGTCAGATCCTTTCCAGGCTCCTGAGTGAAGAAGAAAATATTTTTGCAGCCTGGCTGGTTAGAAAAGTGGATGAAAGATTCTTAATGTGTTTTTACCATATACTTACACTTGGCTCAAATCTGCACAAATTACTCCTGACACCCTCTGTCCAGCCAACACATTTCTGTTCTCTCTTTACTCTGATCCTCTGTTAGGTCTGCCAACCTGTTTTCCACTGCTGTGCATTGAAGTAAACTTTCTTTAAAGCTGATAATAAAATTAATGTGAGTGTAACAATGCAAAGAATATATTAAAATCCAAAAATTCTTGTTGACATTCCACAGTTAACGTGAAAAGCATAAAGAAGTTAATGTGCTGTCAACAGCTTTGAAAATCCAGCTGGGATCTAAAGATAACAGATCAAAAACTGTCACTGAAATCAGGGGCACAATATTGCTGGTGAACAAGCTGACCTAATGTTTAGAGGTCATTTTAAACAGTAATGATGGTTTGATTCTCCCCCTTGATATGATCCCTTTGCACGGAGGTTGCATTTCAAACATCCTGGGTATTAACCATATGTCTCCATCTGATAGAAACCTTCTGCTAGCTGGCATAGTTGGATAATATATCACCTTTAACTGCTGGATGTGGCAGAGATACATGAAGACATGTGAGATAAGGTGATGGGCAGATCTCACTGCATGGTGAATGGTTCCTCGAGGACCTTTGCTGACTGGCATAAGTCTGTTGTCCCAGGGAAGAAGGAACACTTACAAAAGCCACAAACGTAAGTACCTTCAGAAAAAACATCACACGTAAAGGCTTTGATAGGAAAGATTTTACATCCCATGATTGGAATCTGGGTTTTTAATTTGCTGGGCTGATCAGGCCAAGCAGAGCTGCTGGAGGTCTGCATGCTTACTAAGAGTCCCTCAACCTTCCCTCAAATAAAATATCCAAAGACATTTATTGTGGCTTGTATCTACTAATATGAACTCTGCTAATGATATTTTAACTACAGCTAAAAGCAAATGTACAGCTGCTGGGTTGCATAGGTCCTTGGGTGCACAAAGGCATCAGAAAAGTGGAAGTGCCTTTTATCTATTTGCAATTAATAGCAAAGATATCTAGTATTTTTTCTGTGTGTGCTGAAGTGAAAAATGCCACAGTAGGGCAAGTAGATGTGCTGTACTTTACCTGTCTGGAAAATCATGACAGCAGAGGGTATTTGGACTGATTTTTTTTTTCTTTTCTTAAAGTATCTCAGAAGTGTATTCTTTGCAATAAGGTTTATTCTCAAGAGCATTAACAAGGCCTAAGCAGATGTGAATGTCGGTGTAATTTCCTTCTTCTATGGTCTAGCTGTCGTCAAGACATCAAAGGCAGGTGAAATAGGGTAAGCTACTTTGAATTGAATGACCCAAAAGCTCCAAAATGTTAAGAAAGCAGGACATCTTGACAAATAGATACCTTCTTGTACAATATAACCATGACTCGGTGGAAAGATTTAATTCATTGCTTAAGTAAGACCAGACATCCTTAGAGGACATTTTGGGAACTCACTTCAACAATCCATGAAATACATTCAGGAACACAGCTGCAGGGGAGGAATAAAGGAATGGCAATTATACCGAGGCTTGAAAAAGCTGTAAACTTGGTATATTGTATGAATGTAATTGAAGAAAAGTCTCCATTTTCATCAATTTATTCACTAAACATTAGCAAGGTGTTTCAAGGGTAAGGAGGTATTATTTAAAATGAATGGTTAGGTATAGATTTAGGGAACAGAAATGAAATACCTTGGGCCATCTCTCTAAACATTGCATGAGTTTTAATTGTAAAGAGCACATGGAGATCCCAGAAACAGCAGCAGAATTTAAGGGTGTTCAACACCTCTGAAAACCAGATCATTTTAACTGTGTGCTAAATACAGGAACGGGTGCCTAGCTTTGTGCATCACAGTTGAAAAGTTTGGCCTCGGGTCATAATTGCTTATGCAAAATACAATCCAAGATTAAAAGCAGCCCAAACAATGGGTTTTGACGACAAAGATAACCGACTTGATCTAAACTCACAGAGGCTCTTCATTTCTACAATGCACTGACTTGAACACTTAACTGTGAAAGAGGGTGCAATTAGGTCTGCATATTCTAAAATCCTGTTCGTAGTGAATGTAGGAGTTAATACAGAACTCTATCCACAAATGAGAGGGAAAGAGGGCTACAGTTCTCAAGCCTTAAGCAATGGTTTTCCCTCTGCTTTTGAAGACTA
The DNA here is from genome assembly GCA_013400335.1 of Eurystomus gularis. Lineage (NCBI taxonomy): Eukaryota > Metazoa > Chordata > Aves > Coraciiformes > Coraciidae > Eurystomus > Eurystomus gularis. The sequence goes on along the minus strand of VZZY01024888.1, from coordinate 99,828 downwards.
GAAGATGGTGATAAAAGTGGGGGTGACAGTGGAATTAAAAGAGAAAGTAAGGATTTATTAATAAAAATATTGAAAGCGCAAATACATCTGATTGGTCACCCTCTGAAGCATGGAATGAAGTGTAGGGCAAGGCTTGCTTTGAAAGATAAAACACGTGCTAAGAATTATGTTAAACTTTACCCTTTGATAATGTTATCCAACATCCAGAATCTGTACTGCATCACTCTGCCCTTCCCAGACATCGCCCTGTATCTTGTAGAGTGTCAAATCTATTTGACTATGTCATCTTAAGGGTTTTCCCATGACTGCAGCCAACAGAGGGGCTGAGTCTTGCAATAAAAAGGGAATAAAAGGAAATCTAGATAAAAAGCAGGAAGAGCCAGGATATAGAGTGGGAAGAACAGAGGAAATGAAAAAGTAGAGAAGGACTGAGGTGAAGAGTGACCTTTTCCGCATGCCCGGAGCTGTGACACTGCAGGGCAGCAGCTAGATCCTAAACAGTTGTTAGGCTGTCAGACATCCACATTCAACCTCTGTCATACTTCACAAAGATCCCCAAAGGTAGGATCCCTCTATAATTGGTGCAGACCATCCCGCAACCTGAATAACATGGAGATGCCTATAAAAGAAGAGATACTTCTCTTCCTTTACTAGTTTTGAGAACAGAGGTGTAGTCACGTGGCAGAGTTCAACATGGATTTCAGAGGCATGGATCGTGACTTTTTGAACACGGGTAGTTGTTAATACTGAGACAACCTGTAAGGATTCAGAGGCTTTCAAGGCAGGGTTGAGATTTCTTTTCTCATTACCAACTTGTGTACTGAGGGCTGAAGTGTCACAAGTAGCTACCAGAAGGTGACAATCATCTGTTTGGTGAGAGGAGGAAGATTACTCTTAGCCTAGCAGACTCATTCCAACTATCAAGTATGAGACAAGGACAATCTAATATAGAGCTTAATATCTACTCAGCTGAGAGGAAGAGGCGCTGCCAGGTGGTGAGTCAGAACTGAAGAAGTTGCTGCGTGCTGGAGACGTCTGCCTCGCACTGTGGCAGGAGAGGATCCCAGGGTGAGTGGCCTTCAGAATGATGTGCCACACAAAGTTATATGGGAGCAGTTCTATTTGCACTCCGTGGGGTTGCACATGGTCAATTTATCACTGCTAAAAAGGCATAGAAATACAGAAAAAATCCAGCACAGCAATGTTTGAGACAACACTTGCTGTAAAGTCAAAAAATCTAAATAAAGAATGCAAAGGGGCTTTCTACCTTTTAGCTGATCTCTACCCCAAGGGAGCTGAAAGGAGAAGACAGATAGACGCTCAGCGGGCAGCAGAGACTGAGCTCATGTTGCCATGACTACGCTGCTACCCAAGGGAGATGCTTGTATCCACATAAGCTGGATCTTTACTCCTGGTCACAGTATGGACAGACTTCACAGTCTTACAGAAACTTACACCTGGAAATGAGCCAGAAAATCCCTTTGATAGAACTTGTCTTCTCTGACATGTTCCTAGCTTGAGATCCAAGATAGTAACCATCCCAGCTGAGTTTCAAGCAACATTTTTTGAAAATAATTCAGTAAAGACCTGTAAATGTGCCCTATTACCCCAGACTGGCTGAGGTCTATAAGGAAACATCTGATAGCTATGTGGATAACATTAGCGCTAAAGCAGAAGCAAACCACAGATCCCCGAGAGATCAGGAGCACCAAGAGAAGAAATCCAGACAAGTACAGTGCCATGGGAGCACACACTCCCACACTGAGACTCCATGAGATCCCACATCTTTGGTGAGAGCTTTCAAATTCCAGTGTTTCCAGTTACGACATTTTGCGACAACCTCTCCACGCACAATGTGCTGCCGGTAGAAAAATTGAAACAGAGAAAACTAAAGGAGAAAATTAAGTTTTCTTCAAGGTCTGAACACTCCCTGACACTATATAGAGCAAGACACACGAATGGCAATTAGGACCCACACTACAACCAAGTGGGGTAACATTCTGCAGCAAAAAGATATTTAGAAAGAGCATGAGAAAATGGAGCATTGTTTTTTCCTTTTTTTCTTTTCCTCATACACATACTAGTTCCATAAAACAAGAACTTTACATACAGATATTACAGCTTTATGTACATTCTATCAGAAGGGTGGAAGGGACATAGAAATCAATCGGAGAAGTTAATTTTAGACTTAAAAATCCGAGTTAATTTTATATAAATTCCCAAGTGGATTCCTCTTCCTTACCGTCAGGAAATTGTGACAAATGATGCAAGAAGGTAAGCTTAATATCAAGAAAAAATACAGGCAGTTATAAGTCCTTCAAAATTATAGTGAGATTTTCATGTATCTTGTGTCAGACTTTTTTTTTCAAAGCACAGTGCTTAGGAGAATAAAATCGTACTGTGTATCTTGAAAGAGTACAGCAGAGTGTAATTAGGCTTATTTGAAATAAAAGGGGTATGTATAAAAAATGTCAGTAGTCAAACAAATGTATTGTGTACCAGTGCTTTATTTGATGATTGAGTGGTTAATTCTATAGGAGAAATACAATTCTGGTGCCAACATGAAAATTATACAGATCTACCCTGCTGGAAAAGATCGCAGATCTTCCAGAGATTGTTTTCTTTGACTGGAAAATGGACAGTTTAAAGGAAAAGTGAACACACTCAAGCCCATATCAAGGGATCAGAGCAACATTTGCATTTCAGCTTCCATTTTAAAATGAAATGATCCGTGTTTGGATGTTATAAAATTACTATTCAGTAGAATAAATGCTTGAAAGAAAATGTATAATATAGCCTTTTTGGAATGACCTTTCAGTCCTCGTCTCTATAAAAACCCAACCCAAGCAGTAGCAGTCCAACAAATAAATAAAACCCAAACAGCTGATAAAATAAATCCATCCATGGGAATTTAAGATTCAGTCCTTGTCAGAGTGTACCAGGAAAGCCAAGAGTTTTGAAAGCCACTCATTATATTCAGAGCATAGCATATGCTGAAATTCAGCCTTCTTCAAGGTGTCTCTAGCTGAGCACCTAATACCTGAAGCACCTGCAATAATTAATTTTCTTTTCCAAAAGTTGGACTAGGAGCGAGATTCTAGTATTTGCTCAAAGTCAGGACAGCAATCTCTGGTCCTTTAATGAGATTTCTTTCTCATGCAATACTTTCCTGAGATGCATGAAGGGGATGTAACGCACATCTTTCAGAGTGGTACTGAAACTTATACTGAGTTTGGAAACCTTCCCGCAGTATTTTAGATGCTATCACAGTACAAACAAGTCCAACAGTAACAAACCTTGTTTGCTATGAAATATATTTTCTCAAATAAATGTGGAGGGAAAATAGTCAGCAAATTGGACCATCTGAGGCTTTTTACTTCCCTTCTGATTTATAGCTATAACGCCCCTGCAAATTTTAAGCTCAAATCCCTGGAGAATCTTTATCCGTCTTAAACCAAATAATTGTCTTCTGCAGTAATACCAATTTTCCTATGCCTTTAGGCACGCAGGCTTTGATAGAAAGTTCTTTTGGATGCTAATTTATTTGGTTATATTACAGTGAGATAAACCTGTTAGCAGCCAGTTTCTAGTAGGCAGAAGGGATATAAAACCGTATCACCAGGGTATATTCCAGAAGCATTATAAAAACTAGAAAGAGGAGGAAATTATAGCAAATTGGCCCTCCTGAATATATGGGGTCCCCCCAAGTAACAGGGTTATTCACTCTGTATGGCTGTGCTAAGGGCTACAAACGACAGTGAAGATTAATGTGTAGTGCAGGGAGGCTCAGGGGATCAGATTTATTCATGAGCAGTTGCAGCTATCCAAAAACTTGGCACCTTGCAAGGTGGTTATCTGGACCCTCAATAGCTGATACAGAGAAATGAGCACCTCTGGAGGATTTGCTTCTCAACCTAAGGCAGAGGTCTGTGATAGGCAGATAATTTTTCCCCAGAAAAATAGGTCTAGCTAACACCATTCCTCTCGTTTCTAGCTGGTTTTTCATTCAGCTTGAGTTTACATTTAATTTAAATATTCCTTTCCATAAAGAAGCTAGCGGTGGGCCAAAACCTCATTTGTAGTTCAGCTGTCATGACATCTGGGCTGGAATCAGAAGGACACCAGCCCCAAGCTGTGTCCAGACTCTTGTCTTTCCCCTGGCTCCTCAGGTACTTCTGCAGCATTCAGGGCTGAAATAGAGGCAACAGCCTTCTTTACTTTATTTTCTTTTTTTTCAATCTGCTGTAGAAATAGCTTGGCTGGTAGGGTTATGAATTTTACAGATTTAGTTAGCTTCTTTATTTTCATATGTATGGAAGTAAACTTATCTACTCTTTGCATAAGATGATCCATGTAAAACTAAGGTATTAATTAGCACTTTTCTACTCTATTTTAACTCTGCACGACACTTCTGCATGACTAACAAATTGCAGATTTCCATAGCTATCCTTACTCAAAAACTTGATTTTTAAGCTTGGGTATTTGCTTGCACATGTAGGAAAGTTCCTACTTTTAAAAAACTTTTTTCAAGCAACCTAAATTCCACTGACAGAGACTCAAACTCTAAATTCCCATGCACTTGCTGACAAAGGGTGTTTAAACCTTTCAAGTTACCACTGTGAATTCAGACCGGGACAGTGACACTGACATCCTTGTTCCTGCCAGAGTGGAAAACGGATTTGTCTAGCCACAAAAAAAAGAAAGACAGAAAAAAAGAAAAAGCCCTAGTCCCTTATTAAGATACAGCTAAACTAGTATAAGCAGTAAAATATCCATATCCACAAGACTTAGGAGCCAAATCCTTAAAACTAATTGGGTGCCTGACTCATAATGCTCCATTTAGGGACTGGCTTTTTGTTGTCTTTGGAAAGTAAGCTTATATTTTTAAAAATGTGGATTTTTTTTATGAAATAGCTCATCTGGCATTTATGCACCTTGCTCTGAGTAAACAAAGGAGGTCCAGGCTGTAAATCTTCAGCCTCCTGAGTGTTTTGTGTTGCTCTTTTACACGCCTTTGGACATAATTGCTGCAACTTCATTGTTCATCTGCAGACATTTTGGAAACAAGTTATTGTTCCTGGAACTCTGCAGGCTGTGGGAAATCATATTTGTGAAGCTGCATTGGTCTCAAGAAGCCAGTATTTCAAAATCTTTATTAACCATAGGTAGCTGCTGCTCCAGTAACCCTACTGAGTTCTCCTTCTCTTTTGCTAAGCAACAAGACAATTAACTTGACCTATGCCTTTGTAAATTTAAGTCAGATCTTCAGCAGTTAATTACCGCAGAATGATAGAAACCTTACACTTAGGGCTATGCAGTTTTCATTTCAGCAGGAGTGATAATGTTTTCTGAAAAACTCTATGCACTGAATTATAGCATTAATTTGAAATGGTTATTGTAATCTGTGCAATGATTAAAGTTTCTAGGACAATTTGAAGGTAAAAGAGAAACCTCAGCTATATTAAGGCAGAAAAATATTTAAATGAATAGTCTAGGTGATAGTCAGAGAGTTAGGGAGACAGATTCTGGGCCATATTCTGTGCTGATTTGCTTCCCTCAGGAGAAGTTTTCTCACAGTAGCTTCAGTTTAAAGAGGTACACTTTCAGCAACAAACATGATACTTCATGCATATTGTTTAAAATTCTCCAGCGCTTTAAAGTAAAAATTGTGTGACTGCATAGTTTCTCTTATTTACTCTGTTATTCTGTGAATGTTTGTCCTTGGATTTTCCTCTCGAAGCACATCATACAACACAGCGTCTGCTGCTATTCTGATTTTGCAGCATACCTACATGAAAAATCCAGCATCATTTGTGAACTGAAAGCAGGAAGTATTCTCAGCTGAGAGCTCAGGTATCTATTCTCATTCACTTAAAAAGGAAATCAGTAATTTGGACTGGTGGCATATCATATGAGTCATATACTGCATAGCTGGCTTGCTTTTAACAAATATTAATAAATACACAATGGCTGCTTCTCCTTGTTAAATACCCGTAAATTGATCCATGCAGCAACATGCTACTGCAGCTACAGACCATCATATGCTGAAAGAATTTCCTTGAAATAATCTTGGGGTTGCCACTGGTCTGACAACTACAAATGCAGTTCAGTTTTGCATGTCTGAGTTTTAGTTGCCTTTGGTCCTTCAGAGATACAAATTATGGGTCACTGAAAATCTGGCTTTTAAACAGAAGTGCAGCTACACCTGTTTCAGTACAAGCCTTCCTTGCTCTGGGGTGTCAGAGGGGAACCACTTGAGGGTACTCAAGTGAGACCACTTTCTCACCACTGCAGCACACCTGTATAATATCAGTTTATGCTCATGCAAAGCAGATGCAAGCAACACTGTTAGATCAGCACAGAAATCTCACTCAGAGGAAAAGCTCCTTACCTTTGGAAGTCATCGTTCCTCAGAGAAAGGGATGCTGTAAAATCACATAGGGGTTTATGTATGCTCTGTTTATAGTCAGTGGTTATTAGAGTTTAACTCTTCTTGAAGCATCCCACAAAAGGAGCTACCATAAATACAGCTGGTAAAGTTCCTCATTTCTTTCTCTTAAACCAACAGGCATCTTAACAGTGCTGTTCTATTGAATGTGTTGGATCACAGAGCAGCTCCCCAACAGGCACAAGTTCAGTGCCACGATTGAGATTAAAAAATGGTCCCAATTTCTTTCTGTTTCCCGTATAGACATTGGGCAGTACTGTCAGACAACACCAACTTTGTCAAGCTAAAATGTACCTTTTCAGAGAGAAACTTTTATAAAGATGTTGGAGCTGATTTTCCACCCTTGCAAATGGGATTATTATCATGCTTCCTTCCAACCTCCTGCCTACCAGTTCTGCAAGGTTTGCTGTGATTTAGACTTTGGTATACCAGCAAAATAGCTTTACCTCTAGCTAATTACTCACCACCTGTGATTTCATTGCTAAACACGGTTGTGTGGTCTTTCCTCCATCTCAGTGAAGCATTAGTGCTTCTGACAATGCTACTGCAGAGCTTGAGAAACCAGAATGGGGGTAGAAAAGAGGGTGTTTCACAGGGGAGAGCAAGAGAAGAATGAACTCACAGCGAACCTCATGAGAAGCACTAGAGCTTTGTGGTGGCTGGTGCATCCAAGTGTAGAGCCTTCAGAAATACAGAAAACGACATGACTGCATTGGTAGCTTAAAACCAGGGCAAGCACAATTCTCAAATATTACCTAGAAAAAAAAAGATTTAAAAAATATACTTACTGCCTTTTTGATCTCTTGTTCACCAAAGATTTGCTCTTTATTTTGTTGTGTTGATATGTATATAAATCATACTACAATATATACATCAATATATATTATAAATCATAAAAATTTATATGTATATAAATAGTAGGGCCAGCTACTAACCCTGGCTGAGGGTCACTACCAAAGTCTTATTGCTTGAGAACACAAGCTAATATAATAACTATGGGCTTTTTCCCTTTCTGCGATGTTCCCCCCCCCCCCCCC
>VZZY01024888.1:74897-92319 GCA_013400335.1 Eurystomus gularis | reverse complement strand
AAGAATGAAGATAAACATTCTTCCATTAAAGTAATTCATTCCTTCTTCAGTCATGTTTGAATTCATTATTAATTTCCTAAGAAGATAGAGCTGCTCCACCCTCCAACGCCTCATGACTTTTGAAATTCTTCAGTCAATCCCAATCAAATTTGAAAGGGAGTAGGTAGGACATTTGGAGAGAATTCAGTATAAACAAGGGTGGTGAGATCTGTCACTGGGTGGAGGAAAGAGAAGGGAATTAGCACCCTCTCAAGTGAAAAGACAGGAAGAAGTTAGTCAATTAGTCAATTTATTTGGTGGCAGCTGGCCAGCCTCTCAGGTGCTGGCCCACCGCCTGGCAGGCATAGCCCTGAAATAGGCATAACACACATTGTTTCCCACCCAGCAAGTCACTGAGTCTCAGCAGGAGAGCTAGAGTTAGTGCTGGGAAGGCACAAAACTATAATGAAGCTGGTTTCATTAGCTCCTCTATTCACAGAATGACCTCTTTCATCCCTTTTTTGTTACCAATCCAGGAACCACATCCATTTTCATCAAGCAGAAGTTGCTGAATGTACTCTGGAGAAACCAGGTGAAATTTGGGAAACTTAAATTAGGTGTTCCTAGATGATCCCTCTGGCTTTAAATCCTATGAAGTTATAAAAGTATACAGCTAAAAACTAATGTATAAAGTGAACTCCAAAGTGACCTGTGCCAGTGGACAGTAGCAATTGACTGTTTAGCTGGTCACGGTCATCCAGGTGGTGGATTGAGGGCATGCAACTTGTAAAGCCAGTCATAAATACACAACATGCATTACATTTTAATATTCCTGGTCTGCCCGTGACGTCAAATTTCAAAAAAGGTAGCTGTAAAGTAAATTCATTGAATAAGTCAGTTATCATTAAATAATTTGCTCAGCTCTAATTTCCTTTCCCATTATGCACAGGGCTGACAGTGGTGGGATTTCAAATGTAATGAATGAAACTTTTACAATGGGGAGCACCTGGGAGAAGCAAATAAAACAAGGTAGCTAATGCACACTTGTGCTTTAGCACTTCATCACCGGACTCTTGGTTTTCAATCTCTTTTTAGATCACAAGAGAGAAGAAGAGAGAGAAGAAAAAAGAAAAATTGGAGGCTGCTGTTAGAGGGGTTGTATAACACACATCCCTTGAGTGGTATTTGCTCTATGTCATCACTTGAACCCAAAGATCAGTCCTATCAGACACTGAGCCAAATGCCCCTGTGTCTTCCCAGTAAGAACAGTACCCCGATGGTCACTGGTGCAAGAAGAAGTGAATCACTCTGTATAGAGTCCCTTGTGAGATACCAAGGGGGGACAGAGTGTATCAAAGAGGATGGTATCTGACACAGATCTTTAAAAGAGTTGCTTAGTTTCCCAGAGAAGTGGGAAGCTTGCCTAATCCATAATGACCCAAATCTCTCTGCAATACATTCTTTTAAGTGAGTTTGGCCATGTAGTTGCTCACTGACAAAATCCCTTGATTTTTCTTGGGGTGTAGAGAAAGATTAGTGCATAAAAGGCCATCTGTCTCCTTGCTGCTGACAGGCTAAAAGATGGTCTTTTTCTTCTCTGTGCAGCAAGCTGCAACCTTCCCAATCTAGAGGCAGCAAGCATTTGTTATCTCTGTGAAGTACTAACCTGCAACAAGGATTTCCTTCTCCTGTGGTTTGCTGCTGTGGGATCATCACTTGGCTGTTCTGCTGGTTCAGCCATCATCATTTTATGCTGCCATCAGTTGCCTGATCACACAGGCCAATGCTGAACTCAGCAACATCCCCTCACAAGTCTTCTTTCAGACAGTCCTGCCGTAGGTTCCTGTGGGCCCAGCTCCTCCACTGCCCACTGTGGTGCCAGCAACACCTGCTGGACACAACAGACAGAGTTGGCTCCTCAGTGGCCCTTCACATGGAAGGACACCATTGAGAGAGCTCAGCAAGATGCAGCCAGCCCCAACAGAAGCCACACCCAACAGAAAACTCCTCCAACTAATCGGCTCCTGGTTGATATAATCCTGGCCTCACCCACCACCCCAACCACAACCACCTGGGTGAGGGCACAGCCACAGAGCCACAGGTGGGCCAGGTTCTGCCTCTGGAACATGAAGTCAATAGGAAAAACAAAACATTCTGTGAGGTTGTGACTCATCCACAGGTCAACTCCAACTTGGGGCCCACAACTCCAGCCCCAGCACTTCAGCTACTCAATGGGTTCACCTGTGTGTGAACTCCTGGAGCCCCTCACACTGGAGAGGCACAGACTCGTACATCAGGTATGGATGGTTTGGCTTCAAGACTGGATATAATCGTGTCTTTTCACCAGATACACAAGCCAGCCTTCCAGCAAAAAAGCTTTCCTTCCTGATTACTGACGAAGTCTTTTGGGAAAAAAGTGAGAATTTTCCACCTGTCAGAGGTAGCAAACCAGACATTATTTCCTCTATTGTGGCCAGTTCGGTGCAATAAGAAGCAAATAACTGTTTAACTTTTATTATTGCTTACAGTAGCATAGCGTTTGGACCCTAGGGCCCTTCCATGCTATGCGCTTTGCAAACTCAAAATAATAACCAGTTCCTATCTTGGAGGACTGTAGTGTGAATAGGTAAGCCAGGCAAAGAAAATAAAAACTTATATTCCTGTCTCAGGGATGGAAAACAGGCATGGAGAGATTGAACAATCCGCCCAGAATAACATGGGGATAGAACATTAGAGGTGAAAGGCACATTCAAGTCTTTTCCTAGTCCCTCTGCTCCCCTATTTCTCTACAACTTTCTGGTTGGGGTTGTTCACATCCTTCCACCCTAGGCATGTGCTTACCCTTGTGTCAAGCGAATATAAATACATTTGATAGTTTTTAGCATTTACAACAGATAGGTACAGGGAGCATAATCCACAATTGTGGGTTACTCTGTCCTTGCTTCTGCATATTTCATGAAAAATATAGTTACTTAGCCCCTTACACATCACACATGCAGTGGGCTAGTGTGATGTCAAGTTAATATTTAATAGTTGCGAAATGGTATGCTATCCTCAGGGAAAGATGCTTTCTAAATGTAAAGTGTAATCTCATATTTGGTGGATTTGAGCTTTGCACATGTCACTGGATCAGCTGCTGCTACTTCCAGATAGGCTTATCTAGATACTTAGAGAGCTAAAAAATTGCATATGTGTATCATTTGGATTGTGTTCTGTATATCCTATCAGCCGCATTCAATTGCTTGTTTCTGGGAATCATTATTTTTTCTTGGAAAGAAAACTCAACTTCTTGCATTCTTCCCTCCCTACATGATTTTTAGGCATCTTGGTTATCAACATGCTCATTTCCCCATCAATATAGTAGGGATAATAAGATAGGACTGTGTATAGTGTGAAATTGAAATCTCTAACTTAATCATGACATCAAAATACAAGCCACTGCAACAATGACATTCCTGGTGGGCCAATCAAGGCAAGCGAGTGCTTGTAATACTTTCTTCTTGGTCCATATATTTTAAGAATTAAGATGGCTTCAGTCGTAATTTGTTTAATGAACAAAGAATTGGAATTTTTTAACTAGCAAAAGGAAGGCGAGCACAAGAAAGAAGTTGGAAGCCACGAGAAATGTTCAGCTCCCATCTAGATGGAGAAAGGAAAGAAGCTCCAGTGTTGGGTTTTTCATCTAGGAGTTCTCAGAGTTCACACAGCTCATAAGAAAATGCACCTGATATGGCAAATCCTCTTTCCCAGGAGAAGCTAGCTCCAGCTTTCACCAGACATATCTTCCAGCTTCTCCATGAGAGAGGTTTAATAGTGCTTTTTGTTTCTATCATGCATGCAACATAATGCCCTCCCTGGAAACATCTGAGGTCAGGCTAGATGGGGCTTTCCACCTGATCTAGTGGCTCACTGCATGGGGATTGGACTAGATGACCTTTAAAGGTCCCTTCCAACTCAAAACATTCTGTGTTTCTATGGTTCTATGATTCTGTGTCAGAGCTCCCTTCACGCTCAGAACCATGCCATGGCTCTGACTTGTTTGGGAAAGCAGCAGACTCACAAGGCTGTGGTCTTGATACTCCACTGCCTTTTCCTACAGCTGCTCATGCTCAAACTTAGTATAGTGGCTTTTCAGCTCTTGGGCTGGCTATTTCTGCACAGTTGGCCATTAATAGGAGGCTGTGAGAATGACTGTGCTGGGTCACACTAAATACCTGCTATCCCAGCATCCTTTTCAGGCAGTAATCAACTCTGGATACACAAGAAGAGCATAGGAGCACACAAGCATGCCATCCTACTTCCTCAGAGGACTAGTTCACTCTCTATCAGCTTCTGGCTTAGAGCTGTGCTAAATGAGAGGTGATATTTTCATATTTAAATGACCTTAATGTAGGAGTTTTTTCCTATGAACCTCTTCAGTTTCTTTATGCACCAATGTAAATAAGGCTCACCCCACTATGACCCCTGCTGGGCACTTCCCAACTACTCTTTAAATGCTTAATCAAACATCTGGGAGATGCTTTCTGCTCTACAGAGAAGACGAATAATGAAAAAGCTCTGTTTTATGCTACGAAAGCCATACTCATAAAATGGTTTGGGTTGGAAGGGACCTTCCCTTCCAGCAATGAGCAGGAACATCTTTAACCAGAGCAGGTTGCTCAGAGCCCTGTCCAACCTCACCTGGAATGGTTCCAGGATGTTGCCAGTGTTTCATCATCCTCATTGTAAAAAATGTCTTCCCTACCTCTAGTCTAAATCTCCCCTCTTTTAGTTTAAAACCATCATCCCTTGTCCTGTCTACCCTTTGTCCATGTACTGTTTTACAGATAATATAAACCAGAATCTTGCAGGCAGGAAGGAGGAGGTGCTGAGTTGTAAATGCCTGCTGACAATTGTGTGCAATGGAAATGAACAGGTTTGATTTACGATACTTGAATTATTTGCATCCTTCATAACCTATTTGGTAGAAAGGATTAAAGCCCATTTCAGATACTTTTGCTGCCCATTGCACATCCACAAGTTTCTTGCACTGTTATATACTCCTCGCCATGGTCTGTGCTTCCAGCACTCTTATTTTAAATAGTAAAATTTTCTACTGTTGTGGGGTTGGCAGAAACAGAGTAACGTATGTGCAAACTTGTGTCTCTACATCCCATCCTAGAGGGGCAGCTGTAGCTCTAATATGGTCTTTCTTTCCTTGCCAGCAGATTGGAAAAGGATTATGGAAAAGAAGGATACCAAGGGGAAGCATCATTCATGCCTGTACCGAGGCACTGCTCCAGCTGGCGTCATTCGCTATTTACTCTATGTTTTACATGTGGGATCAACAAGGGAGATGCAAAAAGAGAGACCAAAGAAAGCCTGGAAGTAGAAAGCATATTGTCGGGCTGTTTTAATTCTTTTATATTTAGTGTAGTGCCAGCCTGCAAGACAACTATAGTATGCACAGGAAGGAGACAGATTATGGATTTGGGCGCTAGCTAGCATTCATGTTTCTGCTGCTTCACAGGCTTTCTATGTAGCCTTGGACAAACTATTCAGGAATAGATCTGAAACAATAAGGTGCGACCACACCAAGCAAAGAAACAGTGTGAGAGAGACCATCAGGTGAGTTGTGACATCTCCACGGACAGTACAGAACCAGGCAGAGTCACAGCGCATCACTCGGTAGAAGGAAGGCAGATGTAAACTTCTCAAGGTTAGCTACTTCTGTTTAACATTGCAGATGTATGGATATTTCCACATCAGACTCCATTGCAAGGCACGAGGAATACCAGACAGATAGAAAGCAGGGAAAACAGGTTCCTAAAATCCTGAGCTATGATTGTGAAAATCTCTGTTCTTCAGATTCCTAAATGCACGGTTTTTAACTTAAAAATTCCTTAAGCATTCAAAAGTTCCAGTTATGAATTTTTCCCCAGAGACACCTGTCCTGGCTAGACTTACAGGCATGACACTCACTCCATGCCCAAGCGTGGCTGATGCAGAGGCCATCTCTAACTCTTACGTGGGGAATCATTCCCTAAGGTCTTCTCAGACTGTACCTTACACAGACCAGTGGGATTGAGCTGCCCACAAAGTGCAGTCATGACAACTGTTGGTTTGGAAGCACGATTTAAAAATAACAAGCCCAACTTTGTGCGGGATGGAGCACTCACATGGGCTCCATCCCTTGGCCCAGATCTGGTGTCACCCAGGCTCCCTGTGTCCCACATAAGCAGCTAGTGTCCTCACCAGTAGGCTGTTCTACCCCACCTCTGGAAACTGTGCATTCAGGAGGCAATTCAAGATCGACTGGGCTGCAGAGAAAGTATGTGTGACTAAGCACACTGCAAAATATAAACTCTATGGAACTAGAGAGCTGTGGGCTGTGAAGGTGAGCATACATATGATAAAATTCCCACTAATATCTTAACTTAGGTATCTGAGTTATCTTTTTTTTTTTCTTTTACACTTTAAATTCTGTTGAAGTCCTAGGGACATAAGCACTTGTAAAGGTATTTGCCAGTTGCTGCAGGTTTGGGCTAAAACTTCTTTCCAAGGAAGTCAGGTCTTTGCGGAAGGAAAGCTGTTGTGCCAGATAACAGCAAGAGGCAATATTTTAAGTCCACTACACTGGGCCCAGTTAAAGTCAGAGAACTCATTTGAGTGTTGGAGTGAAAGACTAGTTGCACTGGATATGTTCTTACTGGGAAAAATCTTCCAGATGTAAGATAGCGTGTCACTTCCTAGGGCAGAGGAGAAGTGCAAAGCAGTGCAGCTCTTAAAACTTGTTAGAGATCAGGGCACCTGCACCACGAAGGCGTTACACAGATGCACATGAGATGAGTTAATAGGTCCTTTTTTTCTCCATTTGAAATATATGATCTGGAAGAAAATATGCAGACATCAGGGCCACCTCCTACTACCCAATTATTCAGAAATGATAGAGTCCAGGGTCTGCCACAGCAAAGCACTCATCAAAATGTGACTCTCTGGCAAAGTGAATACTCTGGGAGGTCAAATGCATTACCACTCAGCGCAGTATCACTTCCAACAGCCTGAATGAAGGATTAACGAAGATGACTTGACATTTACCTAGATTCGTGTGCAGCTAATAGGGTTGATAAAAGTGCTCCATGAATAATTTATATTGGGTAATTCACAGATGGAAAGATTCATCTTCTTCCCATAAGCAGAAGGGAAGGTGGAGGGAGGGACATCAGACAGAAAAGATTGGTCTCTAGCTTCATAATGCCCTTACCAGGGGAAAGAGTGATCAAGACTTCCTAGTCTAGTATCATGGTTACTTCCATTAGGGAATTAATTTTAATTACAGAGAAGGTTACAACCCTTCCTCTTTTTTTCAGGGGGGAGAGGGTGTGTGTTTGAGTAATTAGCAAAATACTTTGCAGCTGAGGTCCTTGTTGGTACATGGATGGGCTGTGCATGGGATCACAGTCGCAGAATAGTTGAGCTCAGAAGGGACCCCTGGAGATTACGGCAACATCCATGATCAGAGAAACACCAGCTACAGCAAGTTGTCCAGGAAAGTGTCCAGTTGGGTTTGACAATCTCTAAGGATGAGGACTCCACAACCTCTTTGGGTAACTTGTTCCAGTTAAACCACCTTCACAGTAATTTTTATTTTTTTTTAATTGTATTTAAATTGATTTTTGTATTTCAACTTGTGACCATAGTCTTTTGTCCTACTGCAGGGCACCACTGAGTAGAGTCTGGCTCCATCTTCTTTAGTCCCCCATGAGGTATTTATACATATCGAAAAAATCCTCCATAGGGAAGATCCCTCAAATATAAATACCCCCAACTCTCTCAGCCTTTCTTCACTGAGAGGTGCTCCAACCCCTTAATCATCTTTGTGGCACTTTACTGGATATGCTCCATCACCTTCTCAGGGATTGAAATGAAGCTGGATAACCAACCTGTAGTTCCCTGGACCCTCCTTCCTGCCCTTTTTGTAGATAGGTGTGACACTTGTTTTTCTCCAGTCCTCAGGCACTTCATCCAATCACCCCCATCATTCAAAGATTATGGAGAATGGCCTTGCAATGAATTCAACCAGATCAGGGGCCATGGACTTCCTTATGCCCAATTTCATTAAGTATTCTTTAACCTGATAAAGTCCACTGGTCTTTATCTCAATACACTTAGAGTGGGTCTCCTTTAACATTGTATTGTTAATTGCAAAGTCCACATCGCCCTACACTCTGCTGCCAGCCTGTCCACCACTTCCTCACTTGATTGCTGGCTGTCATTTCCCAGAAGGGGAGGGCTGAAGAAAGGCAGAAGATATTGTGAACTCTTCAAGCCAATGCTGCCATCATCTGCTGTGGTGATATTTGTACCATGTAGTGAGTCCTTGAGCTTACAGAGAGAGGTGAATGCAAGCCTTTAGGGGAACACTTTCCTGTTCCAGATTACAGTTAAGAGGAGCAACCATCCACTCTGTCCTGCAGTTCATGGAAGGCATGACAACTACTTGTCACTGTTCATCTGGTGTTCTTCAAAATTCTTCTTGTTAAACTTCACAGCTGCTTGTAAGAGAGGCTTAAAGAAAAAGCAGCTTAGCTGAAGCCACCAATAATGAGGCTGATTCCTACTTGTGGCTGTAGCACTCTGATTCAACTTGTAAAGCATTGCTGTGGGGTTTTGTTCACGACTGCGATGGGCCCACAAATCAAGCACAGCTTTCAGAATATGTGTCTAGATGATTTAGTAATATCTCCATGAAGAATATGCTGCCCTTTAAACTCAAAAAAGCTGGGTTATACACAGACTAGAATAATTACCTTTTTAATTAGGACAGCTAAAAGCAATTTGTTAAAGCAGAACAAGAATGAGAAGTTTTTTAAACATGACACTGTCCTTGCTTCTCCTTTTGGTTTCAGTCAGTTCAGTGGTTTTCTTGGTTTCAACATTTTTTTTTTAAATTTCTTTGTTCTCTTCAGCAATCTCCCAGTCTGGACCTGTAGACTTCCAGATCCTTGCTAAACTCTCAGTGTCTGCATCTTCCTGCACCTGCCATATCCTCGAGTCTTGAAGCTTTCTCAGGAAGGCCAGTTTAGTCCTAAAAGAACAACTCCTTCTCCCTCTGCAGATTTCCAGTTGACCCACTCACTTTTTAAAGGCACATGGCATATGTTGCTACTTAAACCAGATATCCTTTGCCATAACCGATCAGCTGAAAAGGCTCTGTCCTGTTGATGGAATATGGCAGCAAGCTGAGTTTCCCTGGCTATCAAAATTCTCCTTTCCACATAGCTGCATTGATTTGTACTCCAGTGCAATGTCCTTGTGTGGTATTTGGATAATGAGGTGGGGTCCTCTGTGCTCAAAGAACAACGAAGACTGGCCTTGCTATCATCTCCAGTGCAATCTGGGGAAGCGGAGACTCCCCTGGCTATCACAGAACGCAGTGAAGGACGGCTTCTGAGGACTGAAGCAGGACTCTGAAGGACTGAGACAGGACAGCCCTGCTTCTGGTCAGCAAGGACAAGAAGATAAGAAGAACCCAGGTAGTTCTTTGTTTCTGTGAAATGGCTATTAAATCTGATAGCTGCTGTTTGCTCATTATCTGTGAAATGCATATTCCAGTTGACACCCCTGCATACGCTAATGAAGATTATAGAGATCATGCTAAACATGTATGACTACAGCACTCATCCCTCCACCCAAATCATACTACATGTCACTTGAGGGTGGGAGAACCTCATCATTTTGGGGATAAAAGGATGGAGAAAATGATTGTTAAATGCAGAGAGAAGAACCTCAACATCTGATAGACCGGTCAATGAGATGTGTTCTCTTCCTCCATCCCAGGGAGGGACCTCTCTGGGTAAGCACCAAACCTTTCACCCTCTGGTAGAAATTAACCCTGGGTTGTAGTATTATTACTATTTCTGTTAGCAATATTAACCTTTATTTGTACTGCTATTTTAGTGCGTGAATTTATCAATGGCACTCTCAAACTTGTTCTATTGATCTCAATAAAATAATTAATTTTGAATTATTTGTGAATCTGACTCAGTGAAAGTCCTTTGCTCAGATTCTGATAAACAGATCAGTGAAAGTCCTGGGACACTGACAGACAAATATCGAAATTACATTCCTTTTAATGCAACACCTTGAACCAACTGGCTCCACATCATTCATCTCTGCATGAGAGCTGAATTTTAGTCTGAAAGTGCGTTTAAATGAATGGCAAAATTTCTCCTGCTTTCAACAGAAGGAAAATTTCTCTGCTTGAGTTGAATTTTACTCAGTCAAGAGTTCACACTTGTCTTGGTAAATAGGAAAAGACATGACCATGTTGGCCTGAGGAATTCTGACCAAACTCCCTGAGGCTGTACAGGAGGGTTATTCATCAGGGATATGAAGTCAGGACATCTGCCTCCAATGCTAGAGTCTATTTCTAATGCAGTAATAGGTCTTGGGCTTGCCTTGACCTCATTGGCACAGAGCGCACACAGCTGTCATCAACTTGGGTGATACTGGCCCTCATCTGCCACCATCATGGGACCTCAAAGCACAACGATAACATTGCTAAGAGTGAAGACCTTAGAGCTCCATAAGGAGGGTCAACACTGTCTGGGCTGTGCCCACAGACTGGTCATGAGCAGATAACACCAATATCGCTAAAAAAGGGAGGAAGCACCACAGCACAGCAAACACTGTTCAACAACCTCCTGCACGAAGAGCTCCGAATTACGTGACATCTAAAGCATGATATTTAATTAGAAGCTGGGCTCCTTTTCTAGAACAAACTGTGGGAGTTACAGAGCCCTTCATGTGGTGCTTTGAACCACTTCAGTCAGCTGAAGCTCTGGCTCTTCGTATATTCAGAAAATGAGACTGTGTTTCTGTGCATGTGTGACAGTCACTGGCAGCTGCATCTCCTCAGGGACATATTTGTGGAATACCAGCTATTTAGTGCCATCTTGTTTGCTCAGTGGGCAAAACAGAAATCAGTATGGAACAAACCCAAAACAAGCCTTTCTTCTACTGGAGGATCTGGTGGTAATGCACCTCTCTTATCTTTCTAGACCACCAACACATGTAAGGTAAATAATGTGCTGAATGTCCTCAGGAGACTGAGTTTTCTTGCACTCTGTTGGATGTGTCGTGTCCCAGGCAAGGTTTCCATGGTGCTCTATACTGCATTCAAGGCTGTATATTATGGATGAATTTTAAAAAAAAGTAACTTCTAGTTCAAGATTGAATTACTTTTGAGTGCACAGGACCAAATGCAAAGGGACCTGAGATTCACCTACCAGCGTGGAGAGAGAAATGATAGTGATATGGTAGAGAAAGGAATTAATCTGTTGGAAACTGAAATGAATGTGAAAACAGGAGCATGTTCACTTCACGCAAAGTGAAAAATCCTCTTGGTGAATACAAAAATTAAATATTTCTGATTTGGAACACCAGGATGAAAAACAAATAAGAAATGAAGGACCGTATTCCATAACTGGAGAAGAGGAGATGTTTCCTCACTCTGGCTGCCAAAGCACTGATCTTGGATGCAGGAGGAGCAGATTTCATCCCTCCTTTTTCATTTGGAAAAGACACATCTCCGTATCCTTTAATCCTTCTGCTGTCAGGTATATGGCACATAGTTCCTTCTGTTACTGTTTTTCCTATTTATTAACACAATCATAGTGTAGATATTAGGAATCAGATATCTCACCTTCCATGTGAGTGTCCCAGCTTACACTTGGGTTCAGGGAATACTGAACACTAAATGGGACCCCTCTGATGGGAGAATTTGAGCGAGAAAATACCACTGCAATGCTCACCTGAGGCTGTGGTCTCTCAAACAAGCAAGATGTAGATGTAAAACTAAGCCTCCAGCCTGCAGGGAACAATGAAGTGCCCATGGAGATATAGGCAAGTCTGAGCTGGAGCTTACTAAATCACTATTTCATTTTCACTAAGGCAGAGAAGATCAAGTTTAGAAGTCAGGACGATTAATAATCAAACCTTATGTCAGGTGAAAGTTTAATTAGCAGTGCCAGATGGAACTGCATCAACAGGAGGCATTGACTGCTCCCTCTCCCTGCCTGGAGTATGCCGTGGTGCAGCCGCACGGCTATTCCTCCGGGACAGGGGGATGAAATCTCTTCAAGCAGAAGATGGAATTGGATTTAGGTTTTCATCTGTGCTCTGATGCCATAAGCCCTGGACCGTTGGTTAACATCTCCTGTTGTGGCTGTTTCACAACTGTAACGCTCCTCTCTCTCCACTTTGTTTTCTGTATATGCTGCAGCTACTTAGTGAGTTGCCTAAAATCTTGAATAGTTTTGGGGAAAACCTATATGATTCTTTCTGTTGCTAAATTAACTTCTTGCCCTTCCATTTCTCACCCAGTTCTCAAGTTTCTTCCATGGAAGAAACACCCAGGGTACAGTAAAAGTAATTTTTTTTTTTTTTTTTAAAGCAACTCCTTTGTAAATAAACTGCATGACTGCAGACTGCTCACTTCCATATTGAGGAGGTGGAACTCATCTAATAATCATTACAGTACAATACTTCCCCTCGAAGCACTCCCAGGAGGCTTTCTTTATCTGGGAAAGGGTAATGGAATATTCACACCTAATCACCATGACACAGAAATACACTTCTTTAAACGGGAAAATCAATTTTCCCTTAATATTTAAAATACTAACAATGTACTTTGCTGGAGCTAAGTAGTTAGATAAGATTTTACATTCACTGCTGATGATCAGGAGCATGGTGTCTGAAAGGGAGACAGGCAAAAGGAGACATACTGTGGGGTTCAGTAGTAATGACTGTTTATTTTTTATTTTATTTTATTAAAAAAAAAAAAAAAGTTAGATGAGTCTCTCCTCAGTTCAGTTCAGTTCCACATGTAGTTGGTTTCAGTTAAGATTTATTCCTGCCATGCCAGTGCTAAAGCAGTGTTGATCCCTCAGGTTAAAGGGCTGTTTTGCCATCCTTTTTGACATTAGCAGGACTTTTATCAGTCAGCAGTATCTGCTGGGATCCGTGACACACAGACAGCTTCCCAGCCCTCACCCAGGAGTCTGGTCTCTTTTTCCTTCGCTATACCCACACTGTAACTTTGTTTTGTGAGTCACAGTGGTGGTAGCAACTCTGTCCCTTGAGATCACATTAGGATCTTCCACAGAAATTAATCTGATGGAAAACTGGATCATCAGCTAAGCATTCCTTTCTTAATGAAAAGTATTTCCTTTCCATGGGGAATTCACAATGTCTAAAAAAATAACCAAACCAAACCCCCAAACCTAAATAAGTCTCCACCTCAAATCTTTCATTTTATTATGTGAGGCAATCTATACGGGTGAGGTCTTCTGTTTGTTTGCTTGCTTCTTTGTTTAAGAAAAAATCCAGCTCCTACTCAGTGAGACTATATCTAGGGGATAGCCAAACAAATCTGACCCATTTCTTCTGTGCAACATCCTTGTCTCTGGAGAATTTCAGTTATGTCCCATTTGTTCCTGCAATCAGCCCACTGTGCTTCATTTCTTCTTTCTTTCTTTCTTTCTTTCTGTTTCTTTTTCTTCCTTCCTCCCAGCCTCCCCCTTTTTCAAGGTCCGTCTAAAAATTCCAGTCCTGGGAAAACGGGGAAAAATTTAGCATTTGGTATTATTGCAACCCTGAAAAAAAATCAGATCAAACCCTGAAGCTTCATGGTTCTATGGATGTAATAGGTGCATGGAATAAGTATGGTGCATGCAATAAGTATGATTTAGTGGATGTGTCGGGGGTCCATTTCATCTTTAAAAAGGAAAGCCATGAGGTGTAACTTGATGACTTAAGAATGTCCCTAAAAAAAGCGACATCGTAAAATACTTAAACACACAACAGTTTCTGGAGAGGGTCTTGTCAGAAGAATATCCTCATGTAATGGAAGAAAATAATTATTCACAGACTGTTAGTTTTGCTTTTTTTGCAAACAATGAGGACAGTTAATTATGTCACATCACTTGCTTGTGTTTACAAGCTTCAATCACAGTTTAAAACAGCCCAACCTTCCCAGGGCACAGGGATTGGAAAAAAGCATCATTTTAATGGGCTTGTCGCTAATTAAAACGTGTGACATTCAGAATGTGGCTGGAACATGGCATAAAAAAGTAATTACAGAACAATACATCATGTCACGGACAAGTGGCTGAGTGAGTGTGTGCTAGCAAATATTATGAAGGAAAATCCAACCTGAGCTCAGCTCTCGCATACAATCAGGGCCCTGCATGTTTCAACTGGACATGAGTGGCGGATGTGTCTTTCTTACAGATAAGTGTCCAGACCTGTTTTGCAAACCCTGCAAGGTTCTGCCTTTGAGGCTGCGGTGCAGATTGATCTCCATCCTGGTCATGGGCAGGCTCCTGGCAAGCACAGCGTGTCAATCAGCTTCTGGTTCCCAGGGGCTGCATTTTGTGCAGTGAGCAGCGAACGTTTTTCTTTTGTGTTCTATATTACAGGCTGTTTGGTCTCCTTGACTGTACCCACTAAGCAAATAAGTCCATTGGGCTTGACTACGCCCCATTTGTATAGGCCATGAAAAATGTGCTTTCCTGAGCTCATATGGGCCACTGAGCACCTCTGAGGGGCATTCAGCCCCAGAAGGCACTGGGTGACTTTGTGCATGGCTTTCAATGTAGAAGAGCATGGGGACAATCTTTTTAGCAGGGCCTGTTGCAATATGACAAGGGATGATGGTTTTAAATTAAAAGAAGGGAGATTCAGACTAGATATAAGGAAGAAATTTTGTAGAATGATGGTGGTGAAACACTGGCCCAGGTTGCCCAGAGAAGTTGTGGATGCCCCATCTCTGGGAACGTTCAAGGTCAGGTTGGACCTCATTGCAGGTGGGCTGGACTAGATGACCTTTGGTGGTCCCTTCCAACCCCAACTATTCTATGTTTCTTTGATTCTAAGAGCAGTTTCAAACAGCAGCCTCCGCTTCAGCAGGCAGCTCACCCACAAAAACAACCTGAATGAGAAAAGCTACTGAAAAAGATTTGGAAATTATAATCGCTTTCAAGATAAGGTGTAGTGTGTGATGTCATCCTATAGCAATACCTGCAATCCAGTCATTATGTTACTTGTGTACCGTGCTTTCTCACTTGAGCTATCTGTATTGTTGCAGATGTATATATAGCTATTTACGTTAATCACTATAACTTTTCTTTATATTGCTATAACAACTCTGAGCCCAGATATGGAGCAAAAATGTGGTACCTACACAGAGCTGGTGGCAGATCTTGCTGCAGAGTACACTGAAGGAGGCAGGGAAACTCAAGGAAATAATAGGCCAGCTTGTTGGAAAGGAAACAGGACAAGGTTAGTCTTATTTGAATTCTAGTAAGTGTAGCAGAAGAGAAGGACTGTAAGAAGGGATTTGTCAAAAAGTAGAGTCAGGTGTGGATCCTCATAACTGAGGTCTCCAAATAGAAGACGAAAGGGGTTGATTAGCTTAAATATTCAAACTATTTCTATTCATTGCAGGCAATTAATTTTTTTTTCTTTCTTAACTATGCACATTAGCTCACATTAATGTAAAGATTAAATGCGTTTTGGTACTTCCATTTAAAATATTGTTCAAATTAACCCCAGATTCATAACTTAGCAGTCCAAATGGACTCGATGCTGATCTTAGCAATTCTTACAAAGACTATCTATTCAGCTGCTTTTCAAGAAGAGGAGTGTAAGAGTGTAAGAAAAGGGAAAAAAAAGGAATAAAGAAAGAAAACAAAATGTACCAGTATTGTAAGATTTATTGCTTTTATTATAATTTCTTTGGCTTATGTAAATTTAAATGAAATTTTTCAGACCATTAATCCATACTATAGACTCTAGTCCTCTTTGTACTTAATTAAAAATTGATAGATTGATACAAGAAGGATGAAATTTTAGAAATACTCAATGTTGGCCAAACTCTGCTTTAATCGAAGTCAGTGGTGAAACTCCCTCAGAATCCATTAAGAGCAGAGTAGAGCATGGCTGAGTATTTCTGTAAATCCTACTGAAATGAAGGGTGGCAAGGGATCATTTTCAAAGCATCACAAGGTGTTTAACATTGTGGTTTCCATTAAGTTCAGTTTATTCTTTTTTTTTTCTTGAAAAGTGGCTTGAGCTCTTTAAAATAGACATCCCAGATTGGTTCTGCGGACTTTAAAGGATTCTCTTGAGCTGTTGTGGCTGGGTTCGGAAATTCAGACTGGTTAGCAGAAAAAGGCATTAAAAGCATACATAAAGAAACTGGAAGACACAGCAAGTAGCAATGTTTGAAAGCTGAAATGCAACAAATAAATGCTGCAAGAATGGATTTAGAAAGTTTTAACGGATTTATTACTTGCAACTGACAGAAGCCTCCAAGGGCAGTAATAGCTTGCTCACCTCTGTCCTCTGGAAATTCAAAGTGAAAACCAGAAAGTGTGGATGAACTAAGCACAGCAGATGAGTCCTGGTGCAGAGCTGGGAGAAGGGAACTACACTGCAACATCAGAAAAAAACGGTTCAACTGAGATCTTAAAAACTTACAAAATTTGCTGCAATTCAAATCATCAGGCCTGGTGGGTCAAAATTTCAAGCCAAGCTGTGCTTTCTACTGTAAAGGCCCATTTCGTTTATTCTTACCATTGGGGAAGACATAGTGTGTAACAGAGGACTCATCCCTATGGGATCAGATTGAGAAGATATAAAGTAAACCAACTGATCTGGCAGTTGTATCCCTAAAGGGCCAAATGCCTATGAAAACATATGGTCCCTTTGCCACCGCAGAGGCCGTAGGAGAGGCAGTTTAATGGGGCTCTGCACAGAAATTTTAAAGCCTTTCCTACCATATAAATGATACATTTCGTCTTTCTGCCACCCTTCTAAATCACAAAAAAGTAAATTCAGTTAATGCTGAAACGCAGAAGCCCTGAGCTGCTTCTTTGCTTTGCTATTTATAATGTCAGGGCCAGCTCTGGCTTAATCTTCCAGGCGTTGTTCAATATATTCCTGACCCAACCAGGTAGAACGGAAGCCTTGGCTGTATTTCCAGGCTCTCAGAGATTTTAAGACAATCCCACAGCTTTTGCTGGAAGTAGTTTTCGCAACGTACTGATAAATAATCTCAGGGAGAGCCGTAATTGTCCACAAGAAAACATCAGCTGTGGAGAAGAAAAAAGAAACCTCAAAATATATAACAAACAAACAAAAAAATTACAAAAGGGATGCACTGACTTTATTTTTCCGGCAGATGTCTTTGCTGGAGTCCCTCCCTTCCCTGGCTCCATTTCTGCCATGTTAATTGTCATAACTATCCCCTATAGTTCCTTGGTTGGAGAATTGTAACAATTAGTCCGTGACTTTACACCAGCTGTCTTGGCATAGATGAGACAATGTGCTTTGGGCTCCGAACACCTGCAAACCCAGTGCATGGTGGATGTTTGGATGCTAAACCAAACAGCTGTTG
>VZZY01024888.1:0-74855 GCA_013400335.1 Eurystomus gularis | reverse complement strand
GAGGCTGGGGGGGGGTTGGGGAGAGATGTAAATATGTCTACATGCCTGAATGCCATAATTTCCCCTTTTTGAGGCTTATTCTGTGCATTCCCTTCCAGTACGCTGCATCTCAGCTGACTGAGGGGTGGCCCTAGAAGTTCGCTGGAGATTATACAGTCTGTAGGGTTCCATATGTTACCAGGCTTTGAGTAGCTCTGAGCAGCTAAATTACAGCGAGCAGGTTGGGGGGGGGGGGAAGGGGGGGGNGGGGGAAGGGGGGAGAAACAACACCACATTTATTTTGATTTCTTTCCAATTACTCCCTTTTCCAAGCTCTTAAAGGACAGTTCAATTTGGTTTGTACACTTCTCGGTTAGTGTAGTCTGGAAGCTGGCAGTTAGCACTTTGGCAGTTTTACCCCAGTGAGTTTAACCACCAAATGAGAATTGCCGAGAACAGTGGCATCGAGTCCACAGAAAAGAGCCATGAATGCATTTCTTTTCCCTGGTAACTGTTCAGTGGGATTATTCAAGAGATTTAAATGTGGGTTGCATCAGTTTGAAATGCAGATGGTGTATCTTATTAAACACCATTTTTAGCTATTTGTAGTGCTCAGAACAGTATTTGCCCTGAATTTAAATAACGATGTACAGTATTTGTTAAAAAACATGCTTGGGCATGTTTTGTTTAATTAGCGGCTTGAAATTTCCCAGCATATGGCTTGTCATTTGGTAAAAAGATATGCAATTATGAACTTCCTTGAAGTTTTACTATTTAAATGCAAAATTAACTTACTATATTCGGCAGTTAATGACAGGCCATTAAATACAGTATTTACTAAACAATAGACATATAGAAGCAGCTCAGTACTCCTATGCCATCTGTACCTATAACACTGTACATCTTCATAGGAGGTCGACTGGACCCTGTCTGCTCCCACGGTTCATTACCAGAGTTTTCTGCACGTCAGTGTCTGTTTATTATCTTTAAAGGCCTGGGTGCTGCTTTAGAAACATCAGTTTAATTTTTATTCTTCAGGAAAGCAAACAGGCCATCTGCTTAGACATCCAGTACTTTCTGGAGCGCTGTAGATTTTCTTTTTTTTCCCTGTCAGATTTTGGATGGCCTTTTAAAGTTTTTGGAACTTTTAGTTGCTCGCCTGTTCATTTTTCATTGGGAAATGGAAATGAGAGTCTGGAAGATTGAAGGATGATGCATGGCTTTTTCCTCATAACTCACCTGCTTAGTTCCTGCTCCTCATCATGACAGATGACCGATTCAGTATCTGACTCCTTTCCACCAGCTCGAGCCAGTTTCTTCATCCACCACCATCATTCCCCAGTCCCAGCAGAGCTGATGAAAAGGCTTGCCTCAGGCCCAGCCAACCCTCATCCCGAGCAGTATTATGCACTCCAACGACTCACAAATTGGAGGATTCTCATTTTTACTCTTGAGAATGACTATCTCAGAAAGCAAAGGAAGAAGCAATGAAGCCTGATGAGAAAGTGTGAAAGGAATGACCCCCAGCCTGACACATTGCTTTCCTTTAGAAGTCTTATTTCATGGCTTTATCACACACTGCATTTCTTCAGACACAGACAGCAGGATTCCGTTGAGTATATTACAGACATCTACATGTGAGCCTGGCCCTCCTAGGCTTAGTGTTTATTTATGAGAGAAATAGACCCTTTCAGAATTTTACCACTTGTCTACATTTCTCTCTGGAAGAAGTGAATGACAGCCCTGAAATGGCCATTTCTCTTCATTAACTAAGGAGGGAGTGAAGGGATATACAATGTGCATGACTGGTTTTAGAAATACAGACTCCGAATGCAAAGTTCACAAAAAATCATGGCTGAATTCTTGCTGCTGACATCAGTGAAAATTTCCTGTGGATTTTGCGAAAGTCAAGTTTTCACTTTATTTTCTTTTTTATTGCTGTTGTACCTTGATTCAGTAAAAGCAAGATGCTCAGCACCATTAGAGGGACAAGCCAAAGCTGTGATCCTTTCCAGGATAAGCTGCCAAGCAGATGAAAGGTGAAAAAAAATAAACAAGAAAGGAAAAAGGTGGGAAATCAGAAGCATTAACTCATATATCTGTTTCCATGTGGATGATATTTAATCTTCTCACTTCAGCTGTGGTTGCCAATACCTTTGCTCATATGTTTTCCATCTTTCTTCCCCGATCACAATATCCCACAGACTCTCTGACCTGCTTCACTCCCTCTGACTGTGACTTTTTCAGGTTTCTCTTTGTGATTTTCACAGACCTGACTCCTGGCTTTACCACTGTGCTTCCTTCTGCTCACTCTGCAGTCTGCCTGCTTCACTCCTTTTTCTCATCACCCTGTTGGTTTTCCACCACAGCTCTGTGCCTCTTATTTTTTACATAACCGGCTTGATCTTTGTGACTAATAAACAACTTCTCTGTCTCCCAGCTCTCTCCTGATGAAGATAGAGAGGTCTTTATCTCTTCAGTCATAGAACCCTGGGCAATATCATATTGCAAAATGAATTAATGATACAAAAATAGGTCCATAATATGTCCACTCTTTCTTCTTCTGCAATACAAAAAATGACTGCCTCAGGGGGAATGTTTCTTTTGTTGTTTAGGTTCAGTTCTTTTTTTTTTCTTTGCTCTGTAATCTATTGGGGTTTTTTTGTGACTATGGAGCTGAAGAGTGTGGAGATCAAGGGCAATGTGCTCAGACTTCTGCACATGTGTACAGCCAAGGCAGAGCTTGTACCTAAAAGGCAGTGATAATTCCTAAATCTCGTGTCTATTTAAAAGGGTCTTTGAAGTTGTGGGATCTGCAGACCTGATACTGACTTGGATGCTGCTTGGAATGAAGGGAAGGAAAAGAAAAGAAAAGAAAAGAAAAGAAAAGAAAAGAAAAGAAAAGAAAAGAAAAGAAAAGAAAAGAAAAGAAAAGAAAAGAAAAGAAAAGAAAAGAAAAAAGAAAAGAAAAGAAAAGAAAAGAAAAGAAAAGAAAAGAAAAGAAAAGAAAAAAAAGAAAAGAAAAGAAAAGGAAAAGAAAAGAAAAGAAAAAAGAAAAGAAAAAAGAAAAAAGAAAAGAAAAGGAAAAGAAAAGGAAAAAAAAAGAAAAGAGGAAAGAAAAGATGAGTTCAGGCACAATGTTATGGTTTCTGAATGGCAAGCCCTATATCCAGCTTGGACTGTAATTTGCCTTTCTGCTGAAGTGTTTTTCGAAGGCCAGCATGCTACAAACAACAGTGAGGTATTTCCATTCCAAAGACAACTAATTCCAGGATACTTTTCTTCCAGATCTGTCATTGTCTAAAACCCAGTCAACATCAGACAGGGACTTCCAGAGATTTACAGATTTCTTATGGCTACCTTTGGCATGGTCAGCAGCCAGTCTCTGGGCACTTCTGAATATCCTGGTGAGACCCCTCTGCATCCAGGGTGCCTGGAGACCTTCCACGCTGCTGCTTTGAAAAATGCAACCTCCACCATTTATTTTATTTTTTTTAACAAGCTCCATCAAACATTAAGGAAGAATCAAGCCATGTTTTGATTCCCCATTAAACGGTTGTGACTGGGAACAGATATCCACATTGGAAGGAACCAACAAGGCTTGACAGCAAACCATTAGAGGAATGGTGGAGGGAGGAAATATTTCAAACATTTAAAAACACAAACACTTTCTAAAAAAACTGAAAATATGATTTTTCATCCCTACTCTACCACATCCAAATGGGATTTTTTGTGGTCCATTTTTGACCTGCTCAGATGCCGCAAAGACTAAGCAGTGTTTAGGCCACCCAGTCAGAGGTAACTCCGAAAACACAACCACTTTAAAAAGAAATGGTATTAGTGCTTCAACTTTCCTCTGAGTCGTGAACCAATACTTGAGTGGGATGTTGAGGTCATTGCGTGTCTGGATGTCATTTCTTAAAAAGGACACATAAATGACACCTTGACAAGTTGTCATTAAAGATTTCATGGCAATATCTGTAAGTGCAGGGATGCCTACCCTGTTGCCGTGGCAAAATTCACATTCAGATGATTACATTTTGCCTGCTTACACTCAGCCTGCATTTTCAATTCCATATGTCATTCTTCTTGTCTTCTCATCTTAAATTACCATATAGTGCTGCTCTGCATTATTAAACAGTTGCCACATTTCACCCCAGTGGATCTTGCATTTAAGTGACGGGTTTGCAAAGTCTATGCTGTGCTGTTAGGTTTGCCTGTACAGCTGGTTGAGTTTTTTCCAAGAAAAAAAGTTTCCCTTCAGAAATGGACTTTAAAAATTACTGGTTTTCATTAAAAGTTCTTGAAGTCTTTTTTTTTTTTTCATTTTTTGTCCAAAAGTTTCTGACTTTCTGAACTGAAAATGAAATTAAGTAGATGTACATAAACTAAATGGTGTTTAAAAATTGATGTTATTATTGAAAAAAATAAAAGAAAAATATTTTATAATGAAATATTGAAAAGTACTCCAACAGTATTTTAGACAATTGGTTTTGGATTTTGCTTTGAACCGAAAAAAAAAAAAAGAAAAAAGAAATCCATTTCAAACAATTGTGTATGAAAACAATACCAGAACTGCAAATATCACAGCAAAAATCTTTCAGTTGTTTCCAGCAAGTTCTTTTTATGCATCATCTTTTGTAACTTGCAAAGTATTGTACCACTCAGAATGAAAAACTGCCTTTAATTCTGTTTCTCAGTAGATGCATACATAAAATGAAACCCAAGTGCAATTTGTTTTTTAGATTAGAAACTCAATGAGACAGGGATCACTGCTCCATGAAATTAAGCACGTTGTATGTAGTCTAGAGAAACGTTCCCAAAAACACAAAGTATTAGAATCTGTCCCAAGGAGGGTACAGTGGCTGTCTAGGGGTTTTGAAGAAATGGAGAACTTAGTTTTGGGCAATGAAATAAGAAAATATATGTGTTGGGGAGGTGTTGAAACGAGATCGTGGTAAGAGATATTACCTGGTGATATCTGTTACGCTTCAGCTACTGTTCAGTCGTGGCAGATGAAGAACTTAGATTGATTGGCACAGTCGAGGAAACTATCACAGCATGCATGTGTTGTTTTATCTTGGGAATACAACAATCCCCGAATGCAAAATTAGAGCAGTCAATATCCTCAGAAGAGAACTTAGACTATTTTAAGACACATGGAAAGATCCTTAAGGACACACATTCCCTAGAAGGCTTTTAAAAAGCTTTAAATCTTCTCTTTTTATCTATAGACAGCTTCAAAAAGTCAACTGCTAAAATGTGTTAAAATAATCTGTGTTGTGGAGTCCTCCTAGAAACAAGCTGTTTCTCAGGATCAGGCCTCTAAACAGGGCTGAACGTCTCACTCAATGGTTAATATCTTCTGTGTTTCAAAGTATTGACTGCCAAGGGAGCCCTTAGGCAGAAACAAATGTAGAAACCACGTAGGTAATTTTTGCAAAGGAAGAGAAAAGCCAATATGCACCATGTATTTAAAAGACTTTGCTGTGTCTTACTTTAAAAAAAAAAACAAACACAAAAAGAGTTCCCTTTGTATTTCTTAAAATCATAACCTCCTTGGTTGACCCTAAATAGATTCATTCAGCTCTGAGAACAGACAGGATTCTGCTTTCTGGATTTTGTGTAGGTGTGTTCCGGCTATTAGTAAGACGTCAGGAGCTACGTATGGCTGACACAGAAAAAGAGAGGCCTCCTGTCACCATCTCTGGTGCGTTCTATGTTGTAGAGAAAAGCTGAGATTGCAATCAAATAATCTGTCTTGGTGATCTGGGGCTCCAAGCGAAATGTCTGGGATAAAATCAGGAATGAACATGTTAAAGTCAAAAGAAAGCATACGCTTCACCATACTTACAACACCATGTACCTGGTCCCTCATCACATGGCCCAGAAGAGAAGTAGGCAAGGTTCTACCAAAGACAGTAATTTCAGAAGGAAGAGCAGTCCATGAAATACTCTTTCCAGTCAGGCACCATCAAACGGGATTAAGAGAAATTGCCTCGCAAATTAAAGGCAGCCTTGTAGATGAGAATGGATGACAACAAGCACATAGAAATCTTCTGGAGGACTTTTGAGGGACTGATGCTTTTTGCAGCCAAGTTCAGGAAGCAAGGTAGCACCTACAGAAGTTACATCTTCAACGATTTTAAAGAATAGACAAGGGTTTTGTGATAGTCCAGTTTAGAGGTCACTAATATGTGGCTAAACGTTCTTACTGGACAGCAAGAATTGCACAGGTGAATTCCAACTACGTAATGCATTTTATTTTCATTCCATGAACATTAACCGATTAATCCTCATAGCACCCTGGAGTAGAGAACAGGAAAGAATAATTTTGCAGAAATATCAGTAAATATTGAATTTCTTCTTTTTGTTTTATGGACTGTTTTCATAGCATAATTCCACAGATGTACTCATTCATATCAGCCCATTAAAAGAGGGGACTGTGACATGATAGATAAGGCATTTTTTTTAAAAAATATCCTACAGGTGATGTAATGTTGCGAGCAGAAATCACTTCTTTCAGTGGGAAGCTGCAGAGAACAAATGAAACAGTAAAATACATGGCAACACAGATGCTCAGGAGACTTCCTTCTGAGACTCCCGTTTTATCTTTAACTACAAAGGCAAGATTGTCCCTTATGTTCAGCGAAGATGTGCCAGAGGAGGGTTGCCATGGCAGAGGATAACCACATTAAGTCTTCCAGCCCCCAGCTTGTCGGCCTCTATTTCCACCCGCTCACCCATCTGGCCAGGTTGCAGGAAAGGTGCGGTGCCTCGGGGCTTGGCACGCAGACCCACCAGGGAACACTTGTCTGGGCAATTTACCGTTGGATTACAGCATTTCTCATCATCACCTGTGTTAAAGTTGTCCAGGCACACTCTGTGAATCCAACCAGAAACATTTTCCACCCCTGGCCAACTTCTGGTTATAACATTTGGAACTTTGATTTCATTAAACCTCATTCCCTTGCAGGATCAGGACTGATCTGCACAGGACTTATTTGACAGCACAAAGGACAGTGTTCTTTGGCCAAATCCTGTCCCATAGAAGATGAGAGTAAACCTCCCTTTGCCTTCATAAAGGTCAGCTTTTCAAATGACCTTCATACATGTCCTGCGCCCAGCCATGAGAAGAGGTGGTGAACACCCTTGTCACAGTGAAAAGAAGGAGGGCTAGAGTTAACTCAGCACCTTTCAGGAGCAGTCCTTCAGAGCCATTTTATTCCACTTGCACCAGGATTGAATCCATACTCTACCTTCATGCTAGAAGGAAACCTGCTTATTTCTGATGGCTTTGCTTCAGGAGAAATGTGAAAACAGTCCGCTGGCTAAATTTCAGTTTGGATAATTACATTTTGCTCACATAAATCAATTTAATCGTTCCAAAGAGGGGAAATTACTCTGCTTACTCTTCCAAAGTTATTTGGTAGTGTTAGTAGGAAAGATGAAATGGGCCAACCCACCAGAGAGGTGGCTGCATATTAATGGGGGATGAAATTCCCCCTGTAGAGTACATATTTTGTGTAGGAACTTCAGCCCATGTCCAGCCTGTGTGAATGATGGAGAGCTATTAACATCCCTCTGAAACCTCACGACTCTCAGCCTGTGATGTATCTCCCTCAGCCTCACTCTCATGTATCAGACTGTCTCTGTGACAGCTCTTGTGGGATGGCTTAATAAAGCCTTGTTCTTAACTCTTCATTTTCCCATTATAAGCTTGCTGGCTTCTTCCTTTCTTTTCTCTATCACCAACCGCCTTTCTTCAAGATCCACTCTGTCACCTGGGCAGTTGTGTCTTTTTATTGTCCACTGACATCCAGGTTAGCTAAACATCTTATCACTGACCCTATGCACCCAGTTCTTCATGCAAATGTAACACCATCTATCCTTGCCTCTGCTCGTGAGAAACTGAAGCTCCCAAATTATTCCCTTCTTTATACGATCCTTATAGAGCCTGACTAGAAATTATGCTTTTAGCTATCTTCATCCTTAGATCTTTCTGATGCAAGCTGATTTTTTTCCCCTCTGTACCCAAGCAAGTATTCTTTTGTTGTATCTTAGGCTTCAAACACATCATAAGTTTAATTTTTCTTATTGTTTCTTGCCCTTCTTCAATTTCTTTAGTGATTCTGTCTATAACATCACTCATTCCAACCTTGATATTTCCATTGTCATCATTCTGGGTGTCATTCTCATGCCTGGAATGTCCTAATTTTTCACATCCTTTAAGTCTGAGACCCAAAATGACATTTTTCCTGCATCAGGGAATCAAGTTATATTATCTTTATGATTATTCATTAAACAGAGCTTTTAGAACAGCTAATGCATATGCATAAACTTATTGTTTGCAAGGTCTGATTGTTCAAACACTCATCCTGTGAATTCCTTACCACAAGATGAAATTTCTTCAGCGTATGAGGAACAGGCCAAAAGACATACATGTAGGTTGGGAACATTTTGAAGTGCAACGTGCAAGATTTTCAAGCAAAACATATGATATTTGGAGGCGAGAATTATGCTGCTAAATGGTAGCACATGTCTCTTTCCCAGCTGCTTCTTGCAGGGAGCACTATAGGTACCAGTATGGTGGACAAGATGGATTATCCCATCTGCTTAAATGCAGAATTCCTGACATCCCTTCTCCCTCCCATAGCCTCCCTCCTGCCGCTTGTTGACCTTGTTAATTTGGTCAGATTTGACATTCTGTGAAGATTTATTGCATATCTAATCTGAATATTGCCAGTAGCTGCACTGATTATGATTGATCCTTGCAGGAGTAAAGTATGGGTCTAAATCATTGCATGGGCTGGACTTTCTTCGGGCAAGGGTTTTAGGTAATTCTACTCACCAGCTGTGAACTGATCTCAGGTGCTAAAAAGATTATTATTTTTTTAAATCTTAGATTTTTGCAGTTTCTGGATATTGTAGTAGTTCTACTGGATTTGAGAATTCATACAGAGATGAACATACAATGCTAAAAAAAGCACAAGTGTATTCCCTGAATATCCTTGTAAGGGAGAGAAAGAGATCAATGAAACTTTCTATATTGCCAAGAAAATATCTTTTGTTATGTCATGAAGTTAATTTCAAAAGCTGGGGGTGTTGAATATTTCTAACAGGGGAAGATCTTTCTCATGAGTCACTGTTTCTATTAGCCACTAACGTACATAACACTTATTATTGAACCCTGCTCTTCTTTTGAATATCCCTATGGCATTAATATATTCTCACTAAATATTTAAATACTTTTTTTTCCCTCGCTTTCTGCATCTTTTCTCCTTCAGTCCTCCCATGGACTTAAATGTTATATTTGCATATTTTTATAATAATGTGATTTGAATAAAGGCCAGGATGCAAGAAGAGCCATGGGTTCTGGGTAGCCTATGAGCAGAAATTCAAGACATCTACCATAAATTATAGCAACGCTTTGGCCTCCTGTGCTCAAAGAGAGCTTTGTTAAGGTCATCGATGTGTCACGCCATAGGCAAGAGGAAAACTTGGGTTCCATAGGTGATTCTGAAGTCTTGTAAAATTTCAAATCTTAAATTAATGTCAAAAAAAGAGCATGCGTGGCTTTACTTTTCCTCGCTGCATTTTTGTTCTGCACAACTTTATTATTCCGACTTAATTATCCCAGTGCTGTCCCTGCCTTTTTGTTGGGATGAGCTGGAGGTAGGGAACTGCATGCTCTGCTCTGTGGAAGATGGTTAGACAGAATGCCAGGGAACTGGGAGCTTGGAAACTGGCCAAGTTTGCTGCCAAATGCCTGGTGGGCTGGGAAATTTGATTTTTACTCAAAGGACTTGCAGTTCTGGTGCTCCTCTTCTATGAAAAGAGGCCAGATGAGACCTCATGGCTCTGGAAAGCTTGGAAACATCTGATCCTAAATCATCCCTGCTCAGAGCTTCTTGAAAATCTACCAGGCAGTCAAGAAGACCACGTTCACTATTATTTGTAGGTACAATTTTCATGGTCTTCACTGAAAATAGATCCTCTATCTGAAGTTTCAGCTTTGTAGTTTCTCATGGGGCAGCATTTGCTCTGAGAACTCCTAACTGTAATTACACAGAGTCTCTCTAGAGCTTCAGGGATATATTCCAAGTCACAAACTTTACACTGGGATTACAAGGGAACAAAGTAAAAAGTTGACTGCTTCAGCTGCGTTCTTTTGCCCTGGGAAATTTCCCCTTTATAGATCACTGAGATACACTCGCAGAGCTGAAGAGAAATGTTTTCTTCTCTCCTCAAAATTACATTAAAATCCCATAACATGTTACTGGAGTAAATGCAGATTTTTATATTACCTTTGCAGCACTGGGATTAATATTTTACGAAATCTTGCTTTGCCATCAGTTCAAATCTGAGGAAATGCCAAATGAATATTGGAAGGAATGAAGTGGAAAGGAGGATGCCAAAGCATGGATGGAGGCTGATGAGATGGCAAATGCTCAGATGGACACTGAAGATGGTACCATCCTCTACATGGGCTGAAAGCAGTGGGCGTGAGCTCAGGTGTGGTGGAAAGAAGGGGTGGGATGTGATGACTGTGCAACAGAGAGTGTCAAGGCTAGATATCTGCGAGAATGCAGTCAGCCAGAGTGCCAGCCGTGATTAGACTTCATATTATTGTCCTTGAGCTAAAAGTCCTTAAATACCTGCATTGCATAACAGCATTGTCTGTTATTAAATATATCTTGTAATTGGTCATAAAGTCATTAATGACAACTTGCTTCAAAACCAAACATCTGGTTCTGTGAACCCCTAGCTGACAACTAATGCAAAAACAGGAGGAGTAGCAATAATTAATGTAAAACCACAATATATCCAGTTGCTCTTCTAAATCCTAAGGAATTATTTTTAATATATATTTTTATGATAAAACTATTGTGGCTTATTATCTGTTTAAATATGTAGCAAATGAGTCTTGAAAAGGATTATTTTATTTGATTTTTATTTTATTAATGAAAAGATTATTTGATGTAATAGTTCCCATTTGTGTCTTAAAAACCCCCGTCAAGAATATTTTGTGTTCCTAAGAACTTCACTATCATAAATCAGTATAGGTGCACTGACTTTAGAAATGCTGCCATGATTTATATCAGTTGTGGATCCATCTCTATACTCCTTGGTGCTGGGTGCCAGCACAACAGTTCGCTGAAGTTTACTAGAATGTTTCTGATCAATAGGAAAAAGCTCTCACTTTTTTTTTTTTCCATGATGAGAATTTCTACCACTTTTTTAAAGATTCTGGTCCTGTAGGGTTCTTGAACCCACATTTCCTGCTATTTTCAAGGGCCTTTCATTGAGTTCAGTGGGAAACCGGGGATCTTGACCCTCTGCAGCACAGGACCCTGATAGCTGGAAGGAAATTGCCTTGCATCTTGTACAACCTGCTAATGTGCTTGTGCATTCATGCACAGCAATTGATCTTACAAGCTTCTGAGTGTTCACTGGACTTGCCATTATACCATGAATATTTTATAGCTGCACCACTGTAATAACAGTAATTACATTTGCCCTTTTACAGAACCTTTTATCTAAGGATTTCAAGGTGCTTTATGGATGTTAATTAAGCCCCACGGTCTTCTTGTGGAGTAAGAATTATTATTACCATTCTGCAAATGGGGAAGCTGAGGTACAGAAAATCTGAACTTGACCTTGGCCAAGGTCATATCGCAAATCTCTGCCAGGACTAGGAGATGGATTCAGGGGTCCTTGCTCCATACTCAATGTAGTTTTTTTCTTGATTCGGACTATGCCACCAACTGAAGAAAAGGTTTTAAAGTTGAAACTTTAGATTTTTTCTATTCTTTGGAATCTCGTAAATTTTTACTGCTCTGAAGGGTCACTATGTGTCTCAACACACCCTGACAAAATAATCCACATGTCAGAAAGTGCTCACTGAAGTGAATTTGAGGTGCTATTCCCAGAGGACCTGATCCTATATCAGAGGTGCCAGAGGAGACTTTTCACTCTTAGCCCACTCTTGCAGGTACCGATACAAAACTATTAATGTCATCATGAGCCATCAACAGGCTGTGAACAAAGCCCTTAGTTAAAAGGCACTTTTCTCTCAATTGCTTTACTAATAGTGAAAAGATGTCCCAAGGTATATTCTAATGTCAGTGCCTGTCATTTAGATGAATGAAAATGACTTACTGTGATTGCTTCTTTGATAAACCTATTTACTATGAGAGTGCTAGGCCTTGGTGCCTCGTAAAAAAAAAAGTGTCATTATTTTACAATGATTATGCAGTTAGGCTTGTGTCTAAAATGAACACGAAAAACACCTATTTGTCCAGGGAAAACGAACATATTTCTGAGTGGAAAGGGACCTTAATGTACCTTAATCTAAATGAGGTGTACGCTCATAACAGACTTTGGGAAGGTAAACCTCCAGAAAGAAATTCCAAATCAGCAAGCCCATGGGCACAGCAGAATCAAGCTGCGGTGTTTCATCTCAGTCACATCACTGAGGGAACATGAAATGTCCCCATATTTCCAGCCTCAGACTTACTGAAACCAAAGCCACGTGTGGGATTTCCCTGCAGCTGGGGACCAGATGTGTGCCAGGTTATGCAAGATGGGAAGTGGGGGCACTGGTCCCATGCCCTGAGATGTTGCTCCCCATGGCACTGAGCTGGTTTGGGAGAGGAGAACCTACAGAAATATGTATGGAAATAGAAAAATGCTATAAAATGAACAAAATCCTGGTTTCACAAAAGTAACTGCGAAATTATCACTCACTTCTGTCCATCCATGACGTCCTTCAGTGAGTTCAGAGATACCTTCACGAGTTAAGAAGACACTGTAATTACTGTAAATGATGTCAAATCCTTTAAACTATAAGACATTTGACCGGTCCAATCAATATCTTGCAATAACAAGGTTTAGCCTGGAAAGAGCTATTGTGCAGTAGTAACATTGTGTATGATTTACTCTGCTTAACTTCCAAGTTTTTACTGCAACTAACCTGTGTCTTTCAGCAAAACACTATCACAGAACAGTGCTAGCGGTCATAATCGTTTGGATATTTCCACAAAAAGCCAAGTTCTCCTGATCTGGGTGGGGGTTTATGGGGATGGGTGGGGTGCCAGCACATCCCAGGTGAGCAAGAATAAATCAAGGCCACTCTTACCACAGAGAAATGCCCAGTGCAGACAACACACCTTGAGAAAGGAGTTATTATGGATGCAAGCTAGAGTGCAGGAAGTTCCACCTCAACATGAGGAGGAACTTCTTTACTGTGAAGGTCACAGAGCACTGGGACAGGCTCCCCAGAGAGGTTGTGGAGTCTCCTTCTCTGGAGACTTTCAAGACCTGTCAGGATGCATTCCTGTGTAACCTGCCGTAGGTTCTCTGGTCCTGCTTGGCAGGGGGGTTGGACTCGATGATCTCCAGAGGTCCCTTCCAACCCCTAACATTCTATTATTCTCTCAGCAAAATATCCCTTTTTTTTTGCCTTTTCTTTTTCCTTACCATGGGATCTATGTACAGATCCCATCCTAAAAACAAGTGAAGTTTCCTGTCCCTATCAGGGCTGAGTGAGCAGCTTTCTTCTTTATAAGGGGATCATTCATGGGAAAAACATCCAAAGGGTGTCACTGTATCCTTGACTGTAACTACTCACCTGCAAAAAAACGTTGGACATAGCAATGGAGTACTGAGTAATGTTCCACAGAT
This sequence comes from Eurystomus gularis, assembly GCA_013400335.1. NCBI lineage: Eukaryota > Metazoa > Chordata > Aves > Coraciiformes > Coraciidae > Eurystomus > Eurystomus gularis. Next base: position 61,190 of record VZZY01024888.1, on the reverse strand, counting down.
TGCCAACAGCAGCTCTCTGAACTGCACGTCGTGAACAGAACTGTGAAGTTCAAGATCTGAGTTGCAAACACCTCAGCGTAGCCTATTTCACTGTTGCTTCTTGCTTATTCATTGCAGCTCTTCTGCCCTACCACTGCTTAGCTTTGATGCGTTGAGAATCATTAGTAAGTAAAGCACATTTAACCTATGCTGCTGAGTTTATATTTCTGAACAAAAGTGAAAACTCATACCAATTAATTATTTACTGAGCTGGAGACTTCTAAAATGTATCTCAGGGAAGTTCACAGATGTATTAATTTCAGTTCATCTTATTTGGACTTTTGCTAATGGGATTTTAAGCAGGTGAATAGCTGTTTTAGTTTTACATGCATCGTGTTCAGTTTAAATGCCATTTCATTAAAAGCTGTTTATGAACAAAACGCTTGAAAGTAAATGTGAATTGCCCAAAGCATTTTCCTCCATTGCCTTTGCTTAGGCTCTTCCCTGAAATCAAAGATTTCATGGATTTTTGTTTGTTTGCATTGCGGGTTTTTATTCTATGCAGATAACAAATGAAAAACGTGAATTGAAATGGACATTGCACTTTGAAAACCACAAAGCGCTTGATTTATTCAAATTATGTTTACATAGGAATTATTTCACCCATCAGTGAAATGCAGCTGCCTCTGGCTTGGAAGACGTCAGCCTTTAAAAAGAAACATTGCTAAGTGAAAAGAACTTTATCTAATATAAAACTTGAGGAGGAATGTAGGCTTACAGAATGTAATTACTCATTTGGATCTTAGCCCAGACACCAAAGCTATCATTCCCTCTTTAGCAAAAGTAACTTGGAATCTTAAGTGGTTACAGAAAATGAAAGCCTTGAACCTCTCTGGAAAATAAAAATAGTATTAGTAGTGTAATGCTTCCCAAACATTTAGATGTAATTGCATTTATCATTTACACAGCACTTTAATCAAGAGACCTCCAAGTGCTCTCTAAAAGTAAAGGTGGGTTAGATGTCCAGGGCAGCCCTGTTCACCACTTACGGTTCTCTGCTTTTCAAAGCCTGAAAAAAGTCGTTGGAAGGCAAATAATTGACTTTATTCTGGCCTCTCAATTCGTGCAGAACTTCTCAGTGTTTCTGACAGGGAAGTTTTCTGCATGGATCATTGGTAGATGTAGCTACAAGGATGTGGTCACACAGCGGTGACTATGACAGCCGGGCTTGGTTTGAAGGATTGGTTCGCCTTCCAACCTATTGATTTTGGGGTTTGTCGCAGCATATTTAGCACTGGTGTCAAAGTCATGCATGGGTTTGTGATAAAGCTTCCGTGGTATTTTTGAAGCAGTGAGAGTAAGATTCCAGAGTGGGCACATCCATTTTCCGTATGATGCGCAACATCTATGCAATCATTTCTATCCACAGCAAAATTAACCTATCAGTTAGTGAGCATGTTTCAGCAATGGAGACGTTATCTGTTTCCTTCTGTATCCTTGACATTTTCATCAGTTCCCCCAAAGGATTCTCTGTCTTCCCTTCCCAGGTTTTGAGCTATTGCCAGACTGTCATCTGAAGATCTGTGTTATTTTACATTGTCCTGGGAAAATATCTCACCCATAATTGGAGGAGAAGGGAAATATTATCCAAATGATATTAAAATTCATATTTTACATACTACAGCAGTTCCACAAAGCCCACTGGGAAGATAGGAAGAGAGATTTTATGGAGAAAAAAACATTGGAGGATTGCAAGGAATGACACAAATGAAAAGAACCAGGGGATGGGTTTTTTTCCTTTTTAAAACAAGGACTCTAAATATTCTTAAATTCTTTTTATAGCCTTACCTTACAAGGTATTCGTCTGTTATGTGAATTCTTTAATAATAATAATAATAATAATAATAATAAAAATTATTCCATAGAGTTTATGATGTATCCATTTATTTCTGTGAGACTGTCAAGCACATTCCAACCAATCACATAAACATTATAGATTTCATAGAAAATCTATGTCTTAGGTACATTTGCCTTGTCCCTCTCTCTGCATCAGAAATACAGCTTCAGAATTTCTTGAAGAATGATGTTGATTAAGTCCGTTACAAGTCTATTACTGAATTTGGGGGCAAGAAATAAAATTTGAAGGCCACATAAATTTCCCTCATGAATAAGCTTCCCTGTGTGCAGAGGAAATCAACAGAGGAGAAAAAACCTTTTTCTGTAAGAGGGGTTGGTTGCTCCCACACTTTCAAGGCAGAAGGCGTAATTAAGGACAAAGGCAGTAAAGAATGCTGGCAGAAAAAGATAATGTGGCATCAAAAAAAGTCTTTGATAAAAGTCCTGATTTCTAGAAATACTCTTTGGTCCATAAGTGTCCTCTCAAGAGGTCAGGACATTCAGTAGAAATATTATCTTGGGTGACTGTGAATGGGAACTTCATTTAATTCTAAGGAAGGTTTTCCTTGTGGTACTGAGGTACTGAATGCTTTCTTTGCCTCAGTCTTTACTGGGAAGACCGGCCTTTGAACATCTAAGGACCTAGATACTGAGGATAACATTTGGAGCAAGAAAGACACGCATTTGGTGGAAGAAAATCTGGTTAGAGAATAGAGGAAGTCAATAAGCTCTGATCAGAGGTACCCATGAGTCCTGAGCTAGTTGATGTTACTGCAAGGTGACTTCCCATGATCTTTGAAAGAGTAGGGTTATTGGAAGAAATACTTGAGGACTGGAGGAAAGCAAATGTCAATCCTATCTACAAAAAGGGCAGGAAGGAGGACCCAGGGAACTACAAGTTGGTCAGCCAGCCTCACCTCGATCCGTGGGAAGGCGCTGGAGCAGCTAATCCTGGAAAATATTTCCAGGCACATAAGGAATCTCAGGAGTAGCCAAAATGGATTCACAAAGGAGAAGTCATGCTTGAGCAGTGGAAATTGTCTATGGAGATTTCAGCAAGGTTTTTGACACTGGCTCCCCTAAGGTCCTCATAAAGAAACTGATGAATTATGGTCTGGATGAGTAGAGAGTGAGGTGGACTGAATACTGGATGAACCCCTGGGTATGGATATGCTGCTGTCCAGAGGGACCTTGACAGGCTGGAGAAATGGTCTGACAGGAACCTCATGAAGTTCAACAAGGGGAAGTGCAAAGTCCTGCACCTGGGGAGGAACAACCCTAGGCACCAGTGTACGCTGGAAACCACCCAGCTGGTAAACAGCTTTGCAGAAAAAGACTTGGGGATCCTAGTGGACATAAAGTTGACCATGAGCCAGCAAGATACACTTGCTGCAAAGGAAACTGCACAGAAAACTGACATTACACTGGGCTGTGTTAGGAAAAGTGTTTTCAGCATATTGAGGGACTTAATCCTTCCCCTCTGCCCAGAACTGGTGAGGCCACACTTGGAGCACTGTGTTCAGTTCTGGGCTCCCAGTGTTATAGAGATATAGAATCAGTAGGATGATTAACTGACTGGACCATCTCTACAGCTACCTTAAAGTAGATAGTAGCGAGATGGGTGTCGGTCTCTTTGCCCAAGTGGTAGGACAAGAGGAAGAGGCCTCAAGTTATGCCTGGGGAGGTTAAGGTTGGATATTAGAAGTATCTTCCCAAAAAGGGTTGTGAAGTGCTGGAACAGGCTGCCCAGGGTGGCGGTGGAGCCACCACTGGAGGGATTTAAAAGCCATGTAGATGTGTTGCTGAGGGACATGATTTAGCGGTGTGCTGGGTTAATGGTTGGACTTGATAATCTTAAAGGTCTTTTACAACCAAAACATTTCTATGATTCTATGATTCTCTTTTGCCTGTCAGGAAAGGCTGAGAGAGATGTGACTGTTTAGCCTAGAGAAGGAGGGGAAGCCATCAATGTCTGTAAGTACCTGAAGGGAGGGTGCAAAGAGGACGGAGCCAGACTCTTTCAAGTGGTACCTAGTGACATAACCAGAGGCTTGAGGCACAAACTGAAACACAGGAGAGTCCCTCTGGACATTAGGGAACACTTTTTGCCTGTGAGGGTGACTGAGCACTGGCACAGGTTGCCTAGAGATGTTGTGGGGTCTCTATCCTTGGAGATACTCAAGTCATTGAAGCACGGTCCTGGACAACTGACTCTAGGGGGCTCTGCTTGGGCAGGGAAGTTGGACAACATGACTTCCAGAGGTCCCTTCCAACCTCAGCCGTTCTGTGATTCTGTGATGTAGTAATTCTGTTATTCTGAGTCTAAATAACTTTCAGCTTTATGAAATTAAAGATTTTCAAAATAAGATCAGAGATGTAAAAACATCTGGCTTTACAGATGCCCTTCTGCCTGTTAAAAGAACATGTTCTCCTAAGTCTACCAGGTGGTCTGAAAATTCCCTTTTAAATGTTTCAAGTGCTTTAACATCTGATTTTAAATATCCTAAGCCAAAAGGGTTCTAATTATACACTGCCTCAGGGAAGGAAAATTGCAGGTTTACTGGGTCCTACTGTTGGATTTCACCCTGCCCATCAGAGTAGGGGCTAAAAGATAGAGACAGGTCAGCGTGTGGTAAAGCAGAGAGCAGCAAGCAAGAAAAGATGATAGAGGAGTCTGAGAAATTGCTGGTAATTGTGGTCCAGCCCTTGAAAAATTTCTGTCAAGAGGCAGCACCAGACACATGCTATTTTTCAGTAGTTTGCGAGCTTCCCATGATAACGAGAAAAGCTTGCTTGCTTTTTTTTTTCCCCTTTGCTCTGTATGCGTGTGTTTGTGGCCACATTGCAGAGGTAAGAAGGAGCTATTCATTTCCTTACAAAATGATATTTGCAATCTTCTTTCCCTTTTAACAAACTCATCCATCTTCACAGCACCCTTGCTACTAGGCAATTTCTACAAATCAAGCTGAACATTCGATCTGTGTTGTTTTTAATGATCTTTCTTGCCAATATTTATAATGTGCCTTGAAAGTTGAGGCAGACCATGGGTTAGATGTTTAGTATTAATTAATGTGTCACTTCCCAGAACATACACATGCTGAAGAAACTAGTAGCCATGTTTAATTCTGCCAGAGAGGTTGGAGGCACTTGTAAACTGCTAATATATTTAAAAGGTGTCCCTTCCTCCCTTTCTTTTGGAGTTAATTTCTTCGTGCTGTCCTCTCCCTTTTAACTGCTGCAATCTCACTTCTCCAACCTGAATTTCACCTCCCTCTTGTTCAGACTCACATTACCTCAGACTTTAGCTATCTTAACACCCTTTCTAGCACATTTATTAGAACTTTTTGTAATTGCTATCAGGGATTATACAGTAGCACCCAATGGGTCAGGTGATAGTTTTTGAAAGGTAAGAAAAGGCTCTGGAGAAAAGATACAGATATAGAGTGGACACAGAGGTGACTGTCACGTCAAAAAATACATATTTCTACTATGGTATATAAATGAGGGTCAGATGTGCTTACTGTGCTAAATGTCACTCAAGAAAGACCAAGAAATATTCTGCCATTGATAGTGAGTTGACACTGAGATAATAGAGCATATAGATATTAATAGAACAATAGATAAGGCAGAAGAACCTCAATAAGTCGGTTCTGGTCAATGTGATAAGGAAACTATTAGTACTATGGAGTCAAAAATTATCAGAAAATCAGCCTTCCTTCCTCTTTACCATAACTAAAACTTTACCATCAGGACTTCAGTAGCCTACAGCCTAATGAACTGGGGTCTTCTCTTTGCCCATGTGAGTTTGCCCTGGTGACCAAGGTGCCCTGTTTATCTTCTACATCTGAATCCAACAGAATCTGCAGTGATTAAGTGTAGCACGAGGGTTTAGTCTATACCCAGAGCATGTAGACTCAAGCTGAAGCATGGTGACTTTCATGCAATGATATCCCAGGTGTGAAACAACCAATGCAGTAGTGATTATGCACATATCTTCCCTGCCTCCTCTGTTTATTTTCTGCTTTCCTTTTCCAAAGCAAAATATCACACAGCTTGTGCTGTGTCTCAGTGGAAATTAAATAATTCAAACAGAAGAAAGGTGAGGTAAATTCTCCCTTTCTCCAGCAGGTTAAGTCTGTTGGAACTGTTGTTTGTTGGATTTGTTATACCCTTGAATTGTCTCAAGGTCTGTTCCTGTGATTTTTCCCATGAAAGCAAGTGGGAAAATGAAGAGAATTGTGTGTTGAAATTATTAGTTGGTATATTAAATGTCATGTAAAAACCACTAGTCTGAATTAAATTCCTAATTTTGATTGTCTTTCCTACTTTTCTCCTTTCCGAGTAGATTATTATCTCCATGTACTCTTACACTAAAGCTCTTCCTTAGGCCACAAATACCCCTTCCTATATCCCTTCTTCTCTCCAGCTGCCTTATTTCTTCTTTAATTCCTTCCTTATCAAGTCAAGAGGAAGTTAGTACATTTTTAAGGTCTATTTTTCCCTTTCTGGATCAGTGTGGGATAAAACATATTTGCTGTTGGGAATCATATGATGCCATCAATGGAATTGACAAGAAAGGGATAATAACATGTTTTCAAAGTCTACCCATATCTGTCCTAGAAAGCTCTTCAGATAGGTACAAACCGAATGCACTGGATTTAAGAGGTATTCACAATTCTCAATAAAACGAACTAGATTTCACAGAACTATGCATTTCCTGAGATCACTGTTGCCTTACCTCCAGTGTATTGGTGACATGCCAGCAAATTGATTTGCAAAATTTCTGTCTTTATAACATGCTATAAAGCACTTTACGGGACCATAGACAGATATATCCTTGTCTTAGAGAGCTTCCAAATTGCAGCTTAATTAAAACTCTGTGGGACACAAAGGAAAGACAAGGGCACAAGATAAAAATCAGGAGGTTATATTCTTGCACAAGGGATTCCCATTACCCTGAACAAAATCGTACCAAGGAACGTATGTCTCTCAGCAAGATATCTTTTATGACACTGTAAATAGAGCCAGTAAATGCTGGAGTTTTTTTTCTGTTGGATAGGGAGAAGTGAAGGTCGGTCAGAGAATGAGAAGGGAGTCTTTGAGGTGTATAAGGGTCCCTGGCACAGGATGACAAATGGCCTCTTCAGACAGATTCCTGGCAAAAAGGAATCTGGGTGGTGGAAGCCAGACTAAGGCAATGTAAAGACAAGGCAAGAAATCTCTGTTTGTGCCAGTGGAAAGATCAAAGTCACCTGCACAAGTTCTGCATCACCCTCAGAGTCTTGCTGTCACGGGAAGCAGCTTGTCTTGGTTTAACTCCTTCTCTGTTTACTTTTCTTTAGGTTTGGGTACTGATGCAGAACCTATTACACAAAAGGTACACAGAGAAGAAAGAAGGATGATAGGCCATGTGGTAAAAGCATCTCTATGTCATTGAATTTTGAAAATGTGGTATCACTTCTATCAAGGAAACAACAGCCAAACCAAAGGCCTCTTGGACTCGATGGCAAAACATCTGTTTATTTCAGCCTGGCTCTAAACACTTAAGAGAGAAAAGAAACACTTCTGGAGACACAGAAAAGCAGTATCTGGCTACTTTTTAGAGATGTGACTGTGTTTAGGTGAATCTAAAGTGCCAATAAATATTAAAGCTGTTAAGTTCACTTAATCAGAACTACAATGCAGAAGATGAATAGTCCTGTCTTAGTTTAGGAGACCTGACTGCCAGGAAGAGGTAGAACAAATGACACCCAGGAACAAGCATGAAAAATTATTGATTAAGGTGAAGGGACTGATCTAAAAAAGATGGAAAAGGTGAATTTAGAGTGATATAAAGAAGGTTGCTTTAGAGTTTCTTCTGCACTGGAGACGTGTGATGCTTGGGTCTTGCCTTGCAGATCACGTCTGTAATGTGAGTCAGAGTTTAGTTCCAGAATAAGACCTCATATTTAACCACCCACATGGAGGGATAGTGTTTGGGATCCTTGTTATTGTATAAATGCATACACAATACACATATAAATTGTGTCCTTGAGTGGGAAGTATGGGGTACTGATGCTATTTGGATTGATCAGCTATGATTTTCTACCCTGAAACCTTAGAGAGATGAAGCAGTACAGTTCTTTCAGAAGGTTATATAATTCAAGGTCATCCTGAGCAGTATAACATGCTGTTTTAATTCACAGCTTCATAATAATAGCTGAAATATTCTTAGCAAAACCGAATTATGTCGTAAACCTACCACAAAAGCAGTTCAAGCCGGTATGTTTTATTTTGCAACTGAGATGGACTGAGAACCCAACCAATGATTGTCAGGGGTCTGCCAGTGAGCAATAATTCAGTGCCTCCCGTCATGTGTCCACATTCACATTATTTGGAAACTAACAGAAAGAAAAACAATGCAAATAAAGCCAGAGGGTTTTTTTGATGAGTTTTATTGAACTAAAAATGGAAGTACGAAATGAGGTTGAACAAGCAATAAGATGTATACACAGGAAATTTTTTTGGCTTCAGTATAATTGCAAACTGCCAAAGTTTAACATTAGCCTATTAGTACTGGTTGCACTTTAATATCAGATCTTTAGACTGGGGAAAATGAAAGGCTTACTTCCTCCTTGTGGTACATGTTACATTGCAAGAAAAGAGAGAAAATACCTGGAGCAACACGTAATTAGCTAATATTAGAAAATAGCCCTTCTTTGTTAAAATCGGCAGCTTGTATTGGGATCCATATGTGGCTGCCTCCTGGGCATTGTTCTTTTAGCACTATTAATTGTAGCTGATGGGATTAACTGCTTTTGCATTTGTATGTCAAATATGGCAAGAGCTATATTTCAAATGCAATATCTCTTTCTGATCTTCATTTTCAGAAATAAGATGGGGGAAGACTGAGGAGAAGAGGCTCAGAGACATACAAGCCCCATGTGAGGAAAAGTCTCAAAAAATCTCCCCAAGGAGACTTGTAGCATTCATGTTCAAACTTGGTATTAATAATGGGGTTTAGTTTAATATTTTATGGAGGGATTTTTTTAATTGGATCAGGATTCTGCCTTAAGTCCTCATTAAAAAGACATCTTCCCTCCCCCACCATGCCTAATTCTCCCCATGGAGCTGTAGATGTTGCTGATTTTGTCTTAGGGACAATAAAGCCTCAGCTGTACTCCTGGACAGCGCTCATTTCACATGTATCAAAATTGGAGTATGTGTCGCTGTGTGAATGATTGTGCTGGTTTTTATCGGGACAGAGTTAATTTTCTGCACAGTACCTGGTACCAGGCTGTGTTTTGGATTTGTGCTGAAAACAATGTTGACAACACAGAGATGTTTTGGATATTGCTGAGCAATGTACAAATGGTCAAGGCCTTTTCTGCTCCCCATCCCACCCCACCAGCAAGTAGGCTGGGGGTGCACAAGTTGCTGGAAGGGGACACAGTTTGGACAGCTGGCCTCAACTGACCAAAGGGATATTCCAGACCGTATGTCACACTCAGCATATAAAGCTGGGGGAAAAAGAAGGAAGGGAAGTGATTTCGAAGTGATGGCGTTTGTCTTCCTAAGTAACCATTATGTGTGACCAAGCCCTGCAGTCCTGGGGTTGGCTGAACATCTACCTGCTGATGGGAAGTGGAGAATGAATTCCTTGTTTTGCTTTGCTCACGTGCACGGCTTTTGCTTTACCTATTGAACTGTTTTTATCTCAAGCCATGGGTTTTTCTCACTTTTTCCGATTCTCTCCCCATCCCACGGTGGGGGGAGTGAGCGAGCTGCTGTGTGGGCCTTAGTTGTCAGCTGTGGTTCAATCATGACAATGATGCTAAGTTTGTCCTATACAGTAGTTAGGACAGGAGCACAAATGTCCGTATTGGGACCTAGATGTGGCTGCATCTGATGACATATGCTCCAGCACTTACAACCTAGTTCTGTAAGCTTAGCCCATAGCATGAAGTTTGTTATAGGGCTGTGGCCTGTGTCTCCAAGATATGTGTTGTTACAGCTCAGGAGTCTATAAATTCAAAAGCCAGAAAGTCCTAGTGCAATTGTTTCCCATTATCTTTTTTACAACCTAGGCAAGGAAAACTGTCATGATTTATCATGGATCCTGTAAACACAGAGCCTGCCAAGGATCTGCCTGAGAGGTCCAGTCTATTCTGGCCTGCACAGGACATGAACGGAGCATTGCATAAACTCATGAAGAAAACTGCATAGGTCGTTACTCAAGTTCCTCACTGCCCAGCAACTTGTGCTGTCATTTATAGATACACAGATTAAGTCCCAAATGGGTTTCATATGGGACCAAAGAGGACACCTGCAAAACCCCCGACCATAGAAGAGGCAGACTCTACTCTTTCCATCCATCCCTTACTTGCCAATGTGGGAATTTGTCCGTGCAGATAGGTAGACAAACAACAGCAGAGCAGCAAACAGAGTCTGCAAATGTAAATCTCGGGTTTATCAAAATGAAAATCTATTGACTACCTTTTCTTGCATTTGTAGTGGGCTTTTTGCTCCTTAGGTGAAAAGAAAAATCAACAGGGTTTTAACAATTTTAGATCAAACTGTAGATTTCCTTCAAGTCACGCTATTATATTAGAATGGTTTTTGCCAAATTTGGAGCATTAATCAATTATTTCCAAGACATAATTGAAATAGCTCGACTGGCAAAAATATTACTTTGAGCATCCACCTTCCAAAGATGAGGTTTCCTAGTGACTGCTGAAAATGTGGACAAGAATAACTGAGCACTTGTAGTCAGGGGCTTTATTATCTTAAAAGTTTAGAACTAATTATAATGTAATGCAACAATTAAAATTCACTGTGTTCTCTTGAATTCACATTTTTCCTTGCTTTTAAAATTGTTGGTAGTATTCCTGCAGGACTTGAAGACCCCAGGGAGATAATGATTTCTCTGTGACAATTTCAGTCTATGACATCAGCTGAAACTGCCACAACAGACAAAAGAAAAACACAGAAAGTCCAAACAGTTTCTTCTCAGATCACACAGAAACAGAGACACTAGAAAACTGAGCTGTGATAAATACAGATACTTATCCAACAGGCAGCACAACCTGGAAATTAAAAACCCAGTCTCTGTTGAATTACTGATCCAGCTAGTGTTTTCTGCAGAAGGCTTGGCATGCAAAATAATTTTAATAAATACCAAAGAGATGTGTTTCAAGATTTTCCAAGTGAAACTATAAACCATGATAAACCTAGGAATAGAGAAAGAAAGAGAGAAAACAAGGGGCAAAGACAGAGAGAAATAGGGAAAGGGAAAAAGGAAGGAAGGAAGGAAGGAAGGAAGGAAGGAAGGAAGGAAGGAAGGAAGGAAGGGAGGAAGGAAGGAAGAAAGGAAGGAGAAGAAAGAAAGAAAGAAAGATAGAAAGAAAGAAAGAAAGGAGGGAAGAAAGAAAGAAAGAAGAAATAAAGAAAGAAAGAAAGAAAGAAAGAAAGAAGAAAAGAAATAAAGAAGAAAGAAACAAACAAACAAAAAAAGGAAAGAAAAAATGATCAAGAGCAAGCAAGCCTAAAGCTAGAAAGATAAACTCTGATGTAGACTCTTAAACTTCTTTAGCAGCCAAAAAATCCAAAGAAACCAACTCTCTGTTATCAATGTGAGCTGTGCTTAAGGCAAAATTTCCTTGGCGCATTATTGACCTTTAAAATTACATCCGACTCCCAAATATTGCTCCATGCTGCTAGCTTTTATTATACTTGGCTTTCTTACAGCAATTGTTTATCAGTTTGCTCTTCCGTGTTTACCTTAAGCCTTTCAGAAGCAATTACATAGAGGATGAACATAACCCAAAATAACAGGTATAAGCACAAAGCAGAGGAGAAACTAACAAAGCTCAGGATGAAAGAAAAAAAATGGGGAAAGGGCCGGAGCTGAAAGAAGGAAAAAATAATATAAATAATATAAAAGAATCCCTTCACTTCTCATTTGCTCACAAGCAAGTTAGAGTTTGATGGTACTGCAGCATATAATACAGGGAAGGTACAAAAATGACCATCTCGATCAGATGTAAGGTGCACAATCTGTGAGTAAAATAAACTGAGAGATGCTTATTCTACCAGACCAGAAATGACCCTTTGCTAGACTAAGACCCTAGAGTTAGCCTAAACAACAGTTTCACCAAGGGGAAGCTGCCTAAATGCTGTACTGTTAAGTGCAATATAGATGGGCCCATAGATGGTACAAGGAAGCATCCTACTGCAGCCACAAAAGGTTTCCATGTGATTTCAGACACCACTAACACCTTGGATATTACAGTAGATACAAACAGGATATACTTTCCTCCTAAATGTGATTTTCTTCCAAGAATTTTCATTCTGGGTGTGTTCCAAGGACATAGCTACCCAGATAAAAGCTTCATTGCTCCTGTTCCTGTTAACATTAGTCTACAAGTTTCTCCTGATCTTCAATCAGTGAGAGAAAAATAATTTTGTCTCTCTATATGAGTGGTTCAAGCAATAGACCTGTAAATGACACCAAGGAGATAGCACTATGATGCTTTCCAGGGTCCTCTGCACTGCCTCACGAGGTGAAAAATACGGTGAAAAATAAAATAAAATGAAGAAAAGTTGAAAGGCTGCTAAGAAATGTAATGGCTTTGAATCTACTTTGGCTTGATGTGACAATGACACCTTGCTGATTTGTCAAGTCTGATTTTGCTGTCTCATTGCACAGGGATGACACATACACAATGAGTTTTCAGGAGGCTCATGTTGGCCAGTGGAGGGATGCTGGGCATGTGACAGATCTTTCTTTAATCTCTGTTGTTAATTCAAAATAAATTTTAGCATTATGAAAAATGTCAGATTGACAGCTGAGATAGCATTGAGTAGAGTCATCCAGACCAAATGGACAGTTTCTCCAGATGTTGTGGCCATCATGTCTCTGACTGGAAAATCAATCTTAAGACCCTGGGATTTTCTTTTAAGAAATGTGGTTATATCCTTGGTGACCACTGGTTAGCTCTGTACAGCTCTATAGACGACAAAACCCGAGCAAAATTGTAATGGTACCTAAGTCACTTCTAAATCTCACTTATCTTCTACACATTTTCTACTTTGTATTATATGCAACTCATCATTTGGTGTGCTGGTGTTTCTCATGTACAGGAAAAATCAGGCACCAGTTATCGAACAGTTAGCTGCTGCATGGTTGAATGCAAGAGCCCGTTACAGAGTCATCTCTAGATCTGTGGAGATCTATTTACATGACTTACCTTCTCCATTTGTAAAGCAGGATGAAGAAGCCCATCACTGTCTCAAGTGTTACACAGATAAACACAGTATGAAAATTACAAGGTGCTTGGAGACCAAGTATGTATAAGCACTATTAGAAGATTATGATATAGAGGTTGCATTGAGACCCTTTGAGCAACCTGGTCTAGTGGGAGGTGACCCTGCCCATGTCAGACGGGTTGGAACTAGATTATATTTAAGGCCCCTTCCAACTCAAACCATTCTATGATTCTATGTACTTTTTAAGGCAACAAGGCTTCCACTACACTGCCCAGAGCTGCTTATGAATAATCTAGCTTTGGGAGGGGTAATACTTATTTTTTGTGGACCTGTAATCAGACCTTTCTAATGAATCATCAGGGAGGCAACTGAATAGAATAGAAACATTCACATAGACTTCAATAGGCATTGTGTTGTATCCATAGCTTTGTGAGTTAAAACAGGGTATTATTACTTCTTCATGAAATAATTCCACACAGAGATGGCCTTACACATATTAAATTGCTTTACAAGGATGAAATTAGCTATTTGATCAATTTAACCTCCATGTTAAATCATTCTGTCAATTATTCTGCAAATTTTTCTTCTGCTCATGATGACTATCAACATAAGCACCATTTCCATTTATTTTCAAATATTTGCATGGAATGTCTGAAGTATACAAATCCTATTTATCACAAGAGATCACAATGAAAAGTATGTATGTGTTGAAGTTTTTGTCTTTGTGTGTTTATTAGGGATTTAACACGTTTTGCTCTGATATCATCATGTACCTCTGTGTGTTTTAGGATTCTGAGAACTGCATTTTTCCATGGTTTCATTAATCATGTCGGACCTTCAGTTAAATTTAATTGTAAGTGCCAGTCTGAAGAAATGCATTTTGTGGCTATTATCATTAGGCAGAATGGTTAGTAGTTTAATATCACCCTGTAGAGGAAACCCACAGAGCAAAACATGAGAGTGGTAATAGACATTGCTTTCTCATTTTGAAGCAGGAATTACTTATCAACCAATTTTTCTGCTTTAAGCATATTTTCTCTTAGTTATCCATGCAAAAGAATTGTAAATTTGGGGAAAGTGTATCTGAATAATCCTTCACCCTGCGAAGCGTTAGACACAGCATTTTATTCTGATGCTAACAGTGAGTATGGTCGCATGCTGGCAATATATTTTAGACCAATGGACAGTCTTTTAGCTTACCCTCTGGATTAAATGGTTCCGGAACAGGCAGGTGCATAGCAGCTGCTCTGGTTGCAGTCCAACACAGAAGGGAATCTCACAGTGTTAGGAACCTTCTCCAGAAAAATTCTTCTTTCTTCACACATGGCTCAATTTTCATGAGTGATAAGATCATATTTACTGTTTTGGATGTGTCCACTGGCTTTATATTTAGTGTAGATAAAACGACCCTCAGGCCAGACCACAATCCCTAAAAGAATGAGAGTCAGGGCAAATATTTCCTTTAGCTGCAATTAAGAGACATGTTTGGAAGTTTGCTGGAATTGTTGCTTGGGTTTTCAAGATGTATGAAAACTTTTCTACAGAAAAACACGTTGGGTCAAAATGTCTTCGTATTTTCCCACAAGGCCTTTTTCATGCTTATAATGACCATGAAAATCATTATTCCTTTTTCATCACTCAGTCTCTGCTTGCAGCTTGGACAACAACGTAGAGTCATAGAACAATTAAGGTCGGAAAAGACCTCTAAAATCATCAAGTCCAACCATCAACCCAACACTACCATGACCACTAGACCATGTCCTGAAGTGACATGGTAGTTATCAAGTTTATTTGTGGTGTTATTAAATATCAATATATCAGTCAGTGTATGCTCAGAAGCAGAGGGTGAGCAATGGACATTTGATGACATGTTGCTCTCGTTAACTTTTTGCACTAGCCTCCATGCGAAAATATCCTCCTATTTCTGATCTCAGACCTGGCTTCCCTCCACATCCCCTCCCTCTACACTTAACCCTAATGGCTTCATTCTGCCTTCAAGCTGATGAGTTCACTCACAGTGTCCCTCCAAGGAGCTGTTCACTGCACCAGATTCTGCTCAACTCTGCAGAAGCCCTCTCTACATGCTTACTCTCATTTTATTACTTGCTAGCAAGGACAGAGAAAGGATGTTATTACCATACACTATTATCACAATTACAATGTACACAAAGCATTTGTCAGCAAGGAACCACAGAACTCAGATGTTGACTTTCATTCAATTTCCTATAATATCTTCTCTTTTGCTAAAATGTAGCAGAAAATTATCTTCAGTAGTGCTATGTCTGTCGTGCTTAGAATCATAGAATAGTTTGGGTTGGAAGGGACCTTAAAGATCATCTAATTCCAGTCCCTCTGCCATGGGCAGGGAAACCTTACACTAGACCAGGTTGCTCAAAGTCCCATTCAACATAGTTGTGAATACTTCCAGGGATGGGAAATCCACAACTTCTCTGGGCAACCTGTTCTAATGTCTCACTACTGTCACAGTACATAATTTTTTCCTTACATCTAATCTAAATCTACCCCTTCTCAGTTTAAAACTTTTATCTTTTGTCCTATAACTATCATAGAATCATAGAATCACAGAATGTTTTAGGCTGGAAGGGACCTCTACAGGTCATCTGGTACAACCTCCCTAAACGAGTAGGGACATCTCTACCTAGGTCAGGTTGCTCAGAGCCCCATCAAGCCTGACCTTGAACGACTCCAGGGATGGGGCCTCCATCACCTCTCTGGGCAGCTCATTCCAGTGATCTATCACCCTCACGTTGAAACACTTTTTCCTGATATCCAGCCTATCTTTCCATCATATATGGATGCTAGATAGGGTCATAGAAATCTTCACTGAATCCTTGTGGTATCATAGTCTTCCTTTCAGATCTTGAATTGCTTTGTGAGAGTATTCTTTGGACCACAGGGTAGTTCAGCATCAAGAAATTATTTGAATCCCTCAGGAAATTCCACCCTGATCGTTTTGCGCTATTTACGTAATGAAGGCAAAGCTGAATGGGAAAAAATGTAGTCATGTCCTTTCTTACTCTGCTGTGTTTCTGCACTTATAACCTGGTGGTTGGTTTGAGTATTGTTGTAGGAGATGAAAGCTTGAAACCCTTCAAGCAGAGAATGAAATTGAACCTGAAGAATTGCTTTAACGAGTTTGAGTGTGTTGATTTGTAGGGTTCTCACATTCACATAGCTAGATTGCTCTCTGATTTCCTTCTCAAGAACAACTCCCAGATCTGGACTTACTGCGCACTCGTGGGTGTTTTGTGTAAATGAATGACTGAGGCCCTCAGGAGATGTCAGAAGAAGAATGCTGAAAAGTAATTTGGAGATTCATACTGGAATTAGATGTGCAAGAGGTACTGTCAACCATGCTCTTCCACTCCATTAAAAGTAATACACTTACGAGCACAATAAGCAATCAGATATTTGGGAAAATTTCACATAAAAACTCCTAAATGCCTGTGGATTTGGGGTGTACAATTTTGTGAACAGCAGATGAATGGGATTTTGATTCTAACTCCCTAAATCATACAATTCTCAATTTAATTTGCATCCCTGTTTTGTCCTATGTGTGCCTGTGTTAGAGACTCTAAAATTTTGTGAAAAGCTCACAGATGCACTGAAAGTGGTAACTGAATCACAAAAATCCTTGCCTTAGCAAAGAGCCACTTTCCACCAGAAGGAATTTACAGGCCAAGTTTCAAACTTTGACTGTGACCTTTAATAAAAAAAAGTTGTGCAGATAAAGTTTCTCTTTGAAATGGGAACATAACAAATGGAACAAGAAGCAATAGGGCTTCAAATATTACAACTGGGCTGTAGCCAAAGATGGAAATGAAGGGAAACGTCTTACAGAAAGTATGAGAAGTCTGAAGACAGCAGCGTCCAATGTAAACAGCTTTCACAAATGCACACAATTCTCATTAACATGCTCTGGGACTTTATTCCTCCCCTGTGGAAGGTTTGCAGAAGGGGATTGACAATTTGCTATTGCTTCTAGCAAATAGACACAATTCCCCATCTAAAGCACATTGAAGTCAATGAAAAAAAAAGACTCCTATTGAGTTTGGTGGACCTTGGCTCAATCTCTTCAGCATTTAGCTGAGGTAGCTGAAACTTGTCCCCCTTGAGCCATCCAGAGGTTTTGTTAAACTGAGTTTTCGCTCACAGTAAGAGTTATAATAAGCTGTAGTTGAATGCAACAGTTAATAAAAAGGCCAGAAATCTTGCTTCCTTGTTAGCTCTGCTGTATGAGACTAGAAATCTGTTAAACACCCTAGAAGACTTTGAGGAAAAAGTCACAAATTAGTGAGGAATTTGTGAAAGCCAAGAAGCCATTGGAAACACTTTAACTAGTTTCTTTGTCATGAAAGAGGATTAAAAAAAAAAGGGAAGAAAAAAAAAAAAGGCTAAGTAAGATTTGCTTCTATCTTGCTGTAAACATGCATTGTAGCAAAATAACACTGATGCAGAGCAAGATTCACTGCAGGAGATCAGCACCTGGCCTGGCAGAGCAGCATCCAAGGCTCTGAAGACCTAGCCATGTGGTTGGCTATATGTAATGCATGTCAGAGCAAGGTGTTTCAGAAAGGGATTCTTAAAAAGCAGCGTCCTGAAGCAAAAGACATCAGATTCAGAGTGCACTGCAGGGAGAGACAAGCAGGAGTCAACAGCTTACCTTAATTTCCCCCTGTCCCTCTGAGTACTTTATTTGTAGGGAAATCCTTCCTATTTAGGATTGATAAATGTTAACTCTTCTCCTGAAAGTAGGAACTGAGGCTCTTTCTTCACAGAGCTTGGCAGAATGTTATTCCAGTACTTCACTGCACAGCAGGTTGCTTCCACTATAAATTTACAAAATAGCTCTTTTATCAGAGCACCTGGGGGAAACAGAGCAGATCGGAGTGCTAGTCTCTTCCCACCAGCTGGATTCAAACCCTGTGTTCAAGGACAGTGTCCTATGCTACAGGTAAAAGAACAACTCGCCATCCATTGTATGGATATGAACTGAGTGTACATTGTCCAGAAAAAGTGCAAAAGGGAGATAATTTTCTTGTGAAGCCATTGGGTCATTCCCTAGGAGCAGGTTAGGTTTTGAGTTCAGGAATAAGAACTTAACCTCCTCTTCAAGGACGAGATATATATTATAAACAAATTTGCAATTGTATAACCTGAAAGAAACAACTGCAAGAGCAAGGATCCCCACTTTTCACATGGTAGCATTAACTGTTGCATGTGGTGGTTTTGCTTTCTCCCATAATTTGATCCCATAATTCTCTGAAGTCAAAAGCCGAAGCTTCAAACCACTCTTCCTCTTTTGTTCTTTTCACCCTGCCTATGTGATTTGGGTTTGAGATCATACAAGGTAGGACAGGATGGTAAACCTCATTCTCCCAGGCATTTGGCAAGTGCTCGACACTAGGTACAGGAAGAGAAGAGCTCATGACATCCCCTTCCATCACCAGCTATGGTAGAACTGAAAGCCTTTCCATCCCTGTGTACTGCATGGAGCTTTGTCCAGCCAGCCATGCTCTGTGTGTCCTTCCCATTCCAACTCCCTCGGGCAGCTGGGCAGAGGAGTGGATAATTCATGGGTTTGGCAGGGTTTAAAGCTGAGTGAGGCTCCAGAGCCTGGATAAATGATTAGTCTGCCAGCCTAGCGAGAGGACTGTGATGCTCTGCGCTTGCACACAGACATTTTTAACTCAAAGGATTCACCTTTTGAATTTTTTATTTTTTTTTAGTACTTTTTAGTGCAATCTGAGGATAAAACCATTCCATATGACCATTGAAATAGAAGAAAGCAGTGTTAAATTTGAAAGCCCAGTTTTCATTCTATCACCTCAATTTAAGCCGCACAACATTATCTTCACTTATGTAACATGCCATGCCCCAGAGGGGCAGGAAACAGAACAGAGTTGGTCTGATGTTTTGTGCAAGCCTAGCAAGCCCTCACTCTTAGCTAAACAACTGCCAAAGGTGTTATTCTCACATATCCAGGCAACTCGCAATTTCTCCCCTCTATCCTTTTAGCACAGAAAGAGCAATTATAAAGGTGTCTATCCCAGGGCAGAAGCTAGCTGGGCTAAGCCTTGCTAAAGAAAAGCATCATCAACACATTATGGCTAACTTGCTTGTGAAACTCTAACCAGGTTGTCGAGACAGAGACTGTCTCTCAAAATGCTTTCACTCTTTTGGGATCTAACATCCTGGGTCCATGTTACCAGCTTTCCCATAGGCACCATTGCTGTAAACATAACCAATTCAGCTGATTCTATGTTTTGACACTTTTCTGGATGTCTGTAGGTCTAGACCAAGGAAACTAGATAACATATATCCTGCAAGAACAAGACCATTCCCTTCCTGGATGGCTTACGGGTGAGTATCCTGTCAAATCAGAGGCTTAACATACCTAGTTTGGACAGTTTGATGTTCTTTTGGGATGTGTAGTAATAGAGAAATATGGGAGCAAAAGAAGAATTGTTTTAATTATAAAGCTCACAAGTGACACAGCAGAGGATATTGGGGGGAGCAATATCATTTCCAAAGGCTTAGGAGGTGGGAAAGTGACTAACAGACTGGAGGACCAAGTTACTACACTTTGATACTTTATGCAGTGGGCAGGACTGTGAAATTCTGGGACTCAGAGACACAGATAAAGAGCCATTGGAACAAAGTGCAAGTCTGAAAAAACAATACAGCCACTCTAGCAAGACATAAGGTCACAGATATCCAAAAAGATACTCCATACTTAGCAAAGTTATGGAGTCCATCTCCTTCCAAGATTTTCCCCTGCAATATATCCAACACCATCCGTACGGTGGGACATGGTCGGAACATACTAGTAATGTTTTAAGCTGTTTGTTAGCTGAACACTGGTATTTATGTCCCCATCTGTGTCAGGGTAATTTCTTTGTATTATTTTCTTTGTAGAGGTAGAGATACATAGCACCTGCTGTATCCAGTCAAATTTTAAATATGTTGAGCAATGGGATTTCTATTGGTTTCCTTACGAGGGTGTTCTGCAGTTTAACAGATCTCACTGTGTTGGAACATCTTTCTTGATATCTACTTCTGTAAGTTTATCCCATCACTCATGAAAATCTGCATGAATCTTTTCATCATGAGAATGACTGTTCCCAGAATAAATTTTCATGTTCTACTCCTGACTAAGACTAAAGAGTTTTATCTGTGCAACAGGGAATTTCACAGTTATTGACGTTTTTTAGACTATCTAGTACTATTTATAGGCCCCTATTCTCTGGCAGTTTTCCTTAAAGGTTTCTTAAATCCTTCTTAGCCTGATAGAGATTTACAACAAGTTCACATATCTCCTAACCTTATTTTTTTATAAATTCAGACATCAAAAATCCACTGACATAAGGGAAAGTGGGTTGGGGGAAATAGCTACAGAAATCTTATTTGGTGGGTGTTGTAATTCTGTTATATTCTTATTTGGCAATCTACCCTGAAAGGGTATCCTTAACAGAAGTTTGCTGTATATAAATTGGTGACAAATGGTAGTCAATTAAGAATGCCTGAAGAGCCTTTCTTTATTGACTAACAGCTTGCAGTATTGCACGTTCTTCCTTCCTTAGCAGCAAGACTCTGCAGCATGATTAATTGCTTTCAAATCTCCATAACAGCAAGATACAAGATATCTACTGTAAATCTGTACATGAAGTGTATATTAGAGAAAATAATAAGAGTAACATTTCAGCTGTCCTACTGAAGCCACAAGCACATGCGAGGTTGTCTGGCTCAAGTTCTCTGAGGACTAAGTTAACCCTACTTTAAAAAAAACTTAAAAAAAAAAAAAAAATTCATTCCCCTTTTTTTTGCCCCCTGGACTATTCCATAGCAGATCTTTTGAAAAAAAGGTTATTACCTTGCACCATTCTTCTGCATCTCCATGCTCTGTCCGGTGCCTGGGCTTGAAATATTATGTCAAATTTAGATGTCTGCTAGTTGCAAAGCATGAAAACAAGCAGAAAAGGATTTGGAAAGGAGCTACAAGAGAAAAACCTGATAAGAATGCATAACTAAAAAAAATGCGGTACATTTTCAAAACTCGTGGAGAAACCAAGTAAGTAGCAAGCTTATATCTTGAATACTGCTGACAAGTGAGTGTTGTATAGTGTGGAAACAGTGACAAAAGTCAGACTTTGTATCTAGAGGTGAATTTTGAGAAATAAGGTATATGTTTGGTTTAGTAATTAACACCTGGAACACTCAACTTTTCATAAAGGGAGTTCCTTTTATATTGGAGCTTTTCAGTCATGGGTGGATTTATAGAGTATAGGGAACAGCTCAGCGTAACTAGCAAGTTACTGCTCTTTTCTATCTCACTTACAAAACATGATGGATGATCCTTTTTCCACTTTATAACTAGGTGTCATCTCTCCAACGTCCTTCAGTTACCTGTAGGCAAGGAGGTCCTTTAAGACTTGTGTTTGGGCACAACTTTTCTTGTGACGCTCAACATTAACCTAGGAGCTACACCTTACCTGATACAACTCATGCTGGATCTAGGGAACACGTGGGACCCAACCTTTGTTCTACAGCCAACAATGGACAGCCTAAAGATGGTATGGAATCAATGGAAGCGGTAAGTTTTCACACAACCATAGCAGCTTCCAAGGAAAAGTCTCTGTCACTAGGAGAATGAGTATGTATTTTGAAGAAAAAGGATAAAAGGGCCAAACTTAATGAAGCAAGAAAGATGATTACCTATGAATTTAGAACTACTAACTCAGTGTTTCTTGCCACTTTTCACTGAATATGTTTTGAATGAGAGATGAAGTGTCCATCATCGTGTCTACAAAGACGAAAAAGAAGTAACATTACAGTGTCAAAAGAATGATGTGTTCAGGTCAAGGACCACTGTGCAGTTAAAGGTAGACAATTTGAGGAAAGAGCAAAGTCATGATTGCAGTACCACTGCAACAATTTAATCATTGAGAAGGCATTGTGCAGTATCATGTTTTGAGGCTGATTGCTTTGTTCATAGCGGAGACAGCTGAATAATTGCCGTTTATCCTTTACCTTTACTCCCTAATGGTTATGAAGCAAGGAACACTGTTAATCCTAATGAGGGAGACCTGATTTACAAGGCTGCCAGGAAAGGCACAGCTTCAGAAAACCATCTTGCCAAAAAAAGAGAGGCAGAAAAAAAAGATTGATTATTTAAGTATCAAAATCAATAGCAGTGAAGAACACCAACTGGTTTCCCAATAGAATGAAACAGTTGGGTGTCTGCAGAAGGTAAAGCATTTCCTTTTCATTGCCATGCTATCAAGAAGGTCTGCCTGAAAAGAAGCATCTTTGAATCCAGAATTTACAAAGCAGACCAGCAATTTCAGTGAGAGAAACCAGCCAGTGCTTGTGCTTATTTCTTGCTGAACAACCCATCCAGTTGTTGAAAATTAAAAAATCATCAGGGTTGTAACTGCACACCCTTGTGCCAGGTTCAAGCTCCATTTCATAGATGAGGAAATAGCAATAGCACTCAAGGCTCATTACAAAGGGTTGGATTTGACAAGCTTGGTGGCTATCAGATTTGCACTCACATGGCAGAAAGACTGGGGGACTTCACTCTGATCTGGAACAGGTGCGTGAGGTGAAAGTTTGCTTTTTTGTCTTTTCTTCATGCCCACTGTTTAGCTAAAACTAGGACAATTCTGAGGGAAGGAGATGAAGATTAACAAGGGTAAATTATTAGAGTTATAGTATCAAGGGAGAAAACTAGACCATGGGAGGAATGGGAGAGGTGAAATGACAGAGAAGGATGTTCAAATGAAGACCAGACACATAAAATCACACAAATCATGACATTCTTACTCTTAATTGTCTCTTATTCATTTACTTTTTATTTAGTATTAAATAAGTGGCAAATTTTGGTGTATCAGCTTTTCATAGACAGTGCAAAGCAGATATGTGTACTATCACCTCTCTGTTCCTAAACAAAGGAATATTTTCTGATTCCTATTAGAAAGTAAACATTCTGCTGCTTTTATACAGGGCCACAGCAGTGGCTATTATTCGTTCATTCCTGTTAATTGCAGGATGTCTTCTTTCTCAGTAGGTATTGTCCAAATCTAGAAATGATGGGGAACATTTGCCTGCTTCTAAATGGCAAGTCATTATGCATTATCTAGGCTGGTGGTTTTGCAAAATATTAAATCCACATTATGTCAAAACAGAGGAGATGGAGTTGTAATCACACTGATGCATGACACACAATTAAGAATGTTTGTAAATTTGCATTTATGAATAAAATTCAGATTTAAATGGATATTCGACAGATGCTAATGAGGTTTTAAGGACACAGCTAAGGTATGTTCATACAGTATAAATCAATGAAGCATGTGTGCTGAACAGAAATGTGAGCATGGATAACACATTTCTTAATGAAAAAGTCAGTAAAATACTGGCGGGTTTAGCGCTTTCATCATCAGCCTTCATGTGCGTTTGAAAGGACTAAATCCTGGCAGCAGGACTCGGTGTTGGATCACCTTGAGGGACGGTAAATATAGCTTCGCTCAGATGAATTATGAAAACGTGCACAAGTTTCTCATAACTCTTCCCATGCCTGATTCTCCCCTTAACCATCCTTCACAGTTTACCAAATCAATTTGCTTTGAACTTGTGGATGAAGGAGGGTGTTAGAGCACAGCTCACATTTGAATATGCTGGAAAATGTCGGGAGCTTTTCTCTTTCTCTTCCCTTTTTCTAATCTGGTGACCCTCCAGTGTTTTTCCTTGCAATATTTCATATAGACAGGTTTGGCTTTATTACAGCCTCAGGCATCTACACACGCAGATGTTCATAAGTAATGTTTGGAAGTACCAAGTATGTGTATTAAGTTTTTGCCTTAGGCAAATTTGACGAATATTTGAGTTGGGCAAGAACAGGTATTTTAGTGAACACAGTAATGTAAAATATTGAGAAACTATGAACTGTTTAAAAGTCCTGGAGAATCCAAGGTGCATGCTTTTTCAATCCATGCCTTCAAATGAGCTACGTACAATTTTTCTAGGAAAGCAGAAGGGCTAAACAGACCTTTGCCAGCTTGAAATCTGTTTCAAGGAGATTGGTAAAACAAAGAAACCTGAGCCAAGAATGTTAATTGCAGGAAAAATAGTAAAAGCCAGCTATCTATGAAAGGTAGCCATTGTCACTGGCTTGCAATTTAACACAGCATTCACTTCTTAGCAGCTCCTGCCTAGGTACGTGTTGAGAAATTGAAGGTAAATCCAAGAAGAAACATTATTAGTAGGAAGAAGTGGCTGACTTCTGAAAGAAGGTCAGAAGAACTAATTAGGTAGAGCTTGGCTGAAGAAGAGCTCAGAAAAGAGGCATAAATCCACTTGTGTCTGTAACCAACTCAATACCAAAGGCAGGATTATTTTAGGAGGGTGATAGCAAAACTGGGTGATCTGGAGGGTGAATGGGGAAATAGTTTAGTCATTAGAAAACACATGTTGAGAGTGGAAGTGAAGACTCCCACTGATTTTGGTTGAATCTGATCTATATTAGGCCCCCTGCCCCAAACTGTTGTTTGAAGCATTTCAGTTCACTGCTTTTAAATGCTATGTTTTGACTTTATCACATTTCAAATGATGCTTTAAGGTAGTTACACTACATTGTTTACAACAGTTAGATAAAGAACCAAAACACTTTAGTTTAAATTTAAAAACCTATTTTCTTTGACTAGAAGAATGCCAGGGAGGAGGGCTTTTTGATGGTCAGAAAACCCAAATGTTTCTCATTTCCAATCAACCTTGAATAATTCCCCTCCCACTAGTTTGGCAAAAAAACCCAAAAAAAAAAAAAAAAGAAAAGAAAAAAAATCAATTATTCACACAGCTCTACTCCTGGGGGCACTATTAAGAATAATTGGAAGAAATTAAGCAAGAGTAAATGTAGGACTAGCTTTTCTCCTGGTGAGAAATACAGGCTTGATCCTGCAAGACGTTGAGCATTGCTTGTAAGATGCTCAGTCTCATTACAGCATCCCTTGGGAGATGCCAGCATCATTGGGACATTTTATACTATTAAATGTCCTGAGAGCACAATTCAAAATGGCTCTAGTCATAAGTCCTTGGAAATACTCTTTGGGCAATCTTTGGGTTCAATGTCATACTGCCCAAAAATGGAGAAGACAACCCAAAAGTGTCTCGCTTTCTGTATCTATCTTGTGCCTCTCTGCATAGTAGCAGCTGGCTTAACATAGTCTATTCAGAACTCTAATTTCTTTTTTGTTTCAGGATCCTTGCTGTAACAAGTCAGGCAGAATTTCTAGAGTTCCTTACTGGGTGCTACAGAATATCTGCATTTGAGGAACATAAGGCTAGGAGGGGTGCAGGCCAGACTGTAAATAAATAATATATTACGACCTCCACACATCGTGGTGACCCACATTTTACTCCTGTAATCAGCAGAGCAATCTGTGTTTGTATCAATGGTTTTGTATTTTTTTCCCAAAGCTCGTGGGCAAAAAGTGTCCGTTAGGTGGCAGGACGTATTGATATTTCGTATTCTTAGTCAGAAAGTTGTGCAATATGAAGGCAAGCGTTTTAGGGAAGTCTGCTACATTTATCAGTGTGTTTTCCAACCAAAACAGTAATCTCCTTGAAGAATGAAATCGGGTTTGACAAAACCCATTTCCAGAGACGGTTTTGATTGGCATTAATTATATTCAGTCTTTACCAAGTGAATCTCATATAAGCTTTTCCATTATTTTGCTTGGGAGAGATAGATGTCAGGTCTCCAACTTCTGTGATTTACACAATATTGTCTCCCATGTAGTCTTTCCGTCTTTTGGAATTTCAGTGGAATGAAAAGATTTATTAACATTCACAGCAATACATCAACCATCCCCTCTGCCAATTTTGTCAGAGCCTTCTGAAAGTTGTCTGAACTGGCTGATCATGAAAAGGGCTGGGTTTGGTAGGCTTTTTTGCCTATTATTCCTTGATTTACTAAAACATTTGCGAACAGAGCTGTCATCACCGAAAATATCTGATAACCTCTTCTCATTTTTCAAGATGGAACTGTTTTTGGGGAGCATCTTTTGATATTCTGTGATATCATTCATAATTGTTACCCTGGTCTCTAGCAAAGGTTTATACTACTGATAAGAATTCTTTTGCTCTAAATGTAATGTAAATTTTCTGTACCAATGCTTGCAATTGCTTTCACTCTCATCACCATCTTATCAATTAGATTAATCTTGTAATTTCTTGGTGATACCAATTGCCATTTATTTTCATTTATTATAGATTTAGGTTTTGCTCATTTTTGTTTTGGTTTTTTTTTTCAATTTCTGCTTTTCCTTATTAAGGTGAGAATGTGCTTTTTGGAAACCAATTTCTTCTTATTTGATCTTGACTTTGTGGTATTTTTAGAATTTGAATCTACTCGATGAAGAAAATTTGATTTTTCTATACTTATTTTTATTCCCACCTTCTTTGGCTCATAATTTTTCTCAGCATTGGGAAATCACCCTTTTGAACCACTAAGCGAAAATATTACTGCTTAGGACTGTCCTCTATTTATTCCGCACATAATCAGGTCATGAACACTGGTGCCTTAGCAACTGTCATTATCTAGTCCAGTGATTAATTCATTTTTAGTTATCATACCCAGATCCCAAATAGAGTTATCTTGCATTCTGTGTACTACCTTTTCATTGAAAATTAAAGCTAGTCTGGTGGAAGCAGCCTGGAGGATATTAAACTAACAGCAAAGGTGAAGGCACTAAGGAGGAAACTCAGTATATAGTTAAATCAGTACTTCACAGAGAAAAACAAAAATGTAGAAAAATGGAGTTTTGAAGCTCTTAGAGAAGGTGTTGAGATTGGAGGCCAAGCAACCCAGCAGAAATCCAGCAAAAGGAATCAAATCATCTTCTCAGCCGGCCCATACATCACATTGGGAAGGTACAGGAAAATACTTCAGCAAGTGAGGCATGGGTAATAAAAATGGTCGCAAAGCATCTGGAAATCCCTTTCATTTGAGCAAGCTGTTGGGAGGTGAATGTGTATTTATTTGGTCTGCTTCTAAGTACTTCCAAAGAGAAAATGTTTAGGAGTCCATTTTAAGACAAAATCCATCTGTTTCTCCAACGGTTTTAAGAAACAGTTTATTTTGCCTAAAATTAACTTGTCTGACACATTGTCATGCTTGGTTACCACAGCAACAGTGGCAACAGCTATGCCACGTGATATTCATTTCATCTGAATTTAACCACCTTACTTTTTACTTATATGTATGTATATGTATGTGTACATAATTCACAGTTCCGCACCAAGCTCCCACCCAGCTGAAAATACCCTGCGTAGCTGACAAGCTGGAATAACAATGCCCCAAACAATACTTCTATCCTGAGATTTACTTTTTGATCTTGACGCAGCCAGCAGTTTTCATAGTTCCCTGTAAGCAAAATAGGTTCTTGCCTGCTGAACCTCTGGTTTCATTCAGATGCACACATCAGTCCTGGCATCCCCAGAGTACTTTGAGCAAGAGCATAGGGCTGAGGAGGACATTTGTGTCACCACAGCTGTGCAAGCAACACAGGTTGAAAATAAGGATATTTTTTGCCTGTGTTTTCCCAATACATTCACCCACCTCCCCCCGGGAAAATTTAAAAATTAAGTCAGTTCTAATGAGGTCCTAATATTACCGGTTTATAATAGGAGGTCAGAGGCTTTATCGTTATGACAACACCATTATAACAGTGCAGTGAAACTGCAAATTTCAACAATCTCCCTTAAAAATATCTGTGAGACCTTTTCTTGTCCTCTATTCCCTGTGTAATTTCACCGTTTGCCATCCACATCTGCATCAAGGCAAACACAGACTGGTCATCTTCCCGGTCATTTTATAGGACTGGAGCTTTCAGTGCAGATAAAGCAGGAAAAAAATCCAGTCTACTATTTAAAGTCTTATAAAGGTAAGCTTAAAATTACATTTAATATGACAGAGAAGGAAAGGACATGTTTGGCTTCAGTCTTTCAAAACTGTCAGTCTTTTGGATGCCCTAGAAAGCTTCAACCTGCAAGAACCTGAAGCTAGAAGGAAAAATCAATAAGAAGAAATTATGCTGGCAGTATCAGAATCAATAATTATTTGAAGGATCTCTTCCTTGCCCAGGAAAAGTGCAAACCAACAGAAGAGGGGGACTTGGGCAACCTGCCCACCACAGAAAAAGTGAGGAGAACCGGAAAAGCTCTTTAGATTCCACATGCCATCCATCACAGCTTGAAAAGTCTTTCAGTTAAGTGCCAGGCAAAGTGGTTGTGAATTTAATTCCTTGTGCATAAGTTACAGAGTGATGTTAAATACATGTTTTTATTGCTTGCATAGTCTAATGCAAGTTAATTCCTAGCTCATATATATTTTTCGTGACTTGAATAAATTGTATCAAGGACTATCATAATGGGTGCTACTGAAGTAAAGAAAAGAAATGATGCTGATTTGTTCCACTTACTGATCAAACGTCTACCTGCTAACTACAAAATTACTGAGAATCCTCATCCACACAAATGGCTGAACCTCTTCTCCAGTCGTTTGTGCTCTACCAGTGATTGCCAGGAGGAAGTTTGGCCTTGGATACCAACAGAGACATCATCAAACCGTGGAGCAAGTGGTTAAATAAATCATGCATTTATAGTGAATAAACACAAGAGGGTGCAATAAGCACGTCCAAATAAGCACTGTCATGGAAACGTCTTGGGCTCAGAAGCTGCAGCTCTAATGTGTCCATTATTTAGAGGGCATCTGCGTCAGAGGCACTGCGGAGTTATTCATCAGCATTCCAGGTAGAAGGTGAGGCACTGTGAATCTGTATTCAAGAAGCACATGCAAAGTAGTCTTGTTCTGCAAAGAAAGGATGATGCTCTCTCTGCATGGGGACCAGAGCGAGCAAGCTGAACAGTGCACTAGTAAATCAACAGGCACATAATCACCAACAAGTTATTACAGAAGGGATAGATCATTTGTAGAAACTCATTGTCTTCCTTAAAGTGAGGGCTGCCCACTTCCAGTTACAGACTAGTTAGAAAGGATACTCCCTAAGATGCTCACCTAACACAAAATGACAACTTGGGTGCTCTCTGTCATCAAAGCTGATGCTTTTTGCTCCATGATATCCAGTTAGCCCCTTACTAAAACCAGATTGGACCAAGAGTTCAAATGTCCCAGGTCACCCAGCTAGCTGCTATTACAACTACCTCTCTCAAGTGCCCAACCTTTGCTCCACAAACCGGGGAGAACTTGCTTTTTATTGACGTCTCCCTCAGCTATGTCCCAGCTGTACTGACAGCCTTGGAGCCAAATTTTGAAATGTTCACAGAATCACAGAACGTTAGGGGCTGGAAGGGACCTCAAAAAATCATTGAGTCCAACCCCTCTGTCAGAGCAGGATCACCTAGACCAGGTCACACAGGAGCTCATCCAGGCAGGTCTTGAATGTCTCCAGAGAAGGAGGCTCCACAAGCTCTCTTGGCAGCTTGTTCCAGTGCTCTGTCATCCTCACAGTGAAACAGTTTTTTCTTATGTTTATGTAGAAAAACATAACGTGTTGTCTGGTTTCCCTTGAAATCATCAGGTCTTTAATATTGTCCTTTGAAATCTCAGTAGTGGTCACAAGACTTTTCCCCGTGATTCAAATGGTGGGTCCCTTATGTCAGTGAGATAACTCTTGGATGTTCTAAAGGACGTCATGTTGCTACCGGAGACAGAAACAACATTGAGTCATCCCAAATTGTGTGGGACTTTTATATAACAGATAAGCCTGAGGTCCAGGGCCTTAATTAAAGTCTGTAGCCAGTGCTTGTTTTCTAAAAATGCAAATTCTGCTTTTATCCATTCGATGGCAGAGTGGACCTCAGCTGGCGTAAGTGAATGCAATCCCACCACTGGTAGCTGAACTCACTTGTCCTGTGCAGCCAGGGGTCCAGCCCATCAGCCTTTCCTGCCTACGAATTAAGATGCACGTTTTAAAATGCAGTGGTAATTTTCTACTTGAGAACTTTCTCCAGCTGGGTGCCTCGCTCAGTAGTTTTTTATTCTTGACTTAAGCAGTACAAGAACTGAAAATCGATTTTATCAGGATTTAATTAAATTTGTGCTGTGACCTGCAATGCAGTGTAATTCACACAAATAACATTTCTGATTGCAGCAAGGCTGGGCATGGACATAAGGGCTTGTTAGTTGGACCTTCTTGCAACCAACAGGGCCCAGGACAAGTCTTTCTAATTTATCCAGCACAGTCCTAGGCAAATGTAAATTACATCCCTAGCTGCAGCCTGTCCACTTCAGTCTGACCACGAGGCAGATTAAATAATATATCCAGAAACCCAGATTATCTACATCAGCTCCAGACTGGAATTTCCAAAGGGAAGGTCTTCAGCAGCAGGACAAATACCAACACTGCCATTCTCCATGGCTGCATCTACTTACCACATGCAAAACTCCGTGAGAAGTCAATGGACTATTGACAAATGAACTGATGTGAGTCCTCTGGAACTGAGCAAGCCATTGACTCCTGGCTGTATGCAAATGTAAGTGTTTTAATTACCACCACTGTAGCATTAAAAAGGTACTTTAAATGCCAAAATAGAGTGCAGAGGTTTTTTGATTGAACTGTCTAATATGGCTGCACACAGACATGCGAGGCATTCAGTCCGGGTCACCTTAATGTGCAAGCAGCAGTAAGTCTGAATTCACATTCTCAATTCACTGGATTCATGTTCTTACGCTTTTCTTTCACTTCCTTTTCAGAACTCAGTCCACTACACAAATGTCTATGCTTTCTTTTGGAGGAAGCTTCATTTCCAGAGGGGAAAAGACGTTTCTAATCACTGTGCTCACCCTGGAGTGCAGAGGATATTTCCAATTACCTGAGCCACTGAAGACACTTGGCAACTTGAAAAGCGGTTCTGGTGCCCTCAGGCTGATTCAATATTCTGTGGAAAGATAAGTAGAAAGCCAAGAACAGGCTCAGCATGGTGATGTTCCCAAAATGTGTTAAACACTGATGTTTTAGGTCTAGATATACTGTACTCTCACTTTTAAGCAGTGAAAGCATGAGCCCGTGGGACTCAGCTACCCTTGGACAACCAAAGGTCACCAAAAGTTTTATCAAGGTGTGGTGTTACTACAGGCTTCAGTGCCAAAGTGGACATCAGGCACTCTCCTAAGCATTTCGCCAGTGCTAAGGCATAGTAGATGATACAAGACCGTGGATCCAGACACTTAGGGGAAATATATGTCAGCACATCTTTTTTTTTGCAAAGAGCATCTGATTTTGATAAAATTCAACACCCACCTTGTATTGCAGATTCAAGTAATTATTGGGCTAACCGTTATTGAGGTCACTGGAGATGGTTGGGCACCTACTGACAGGGGGATGGTTGTCTTACCCCAAAGCAATCGTCATGACATACCTTTAGAGATGCCTTCTCCTTGCTGTCAGCTAGAGAGGGAACCTATATTATATAACTGTATAATGTACTTTATATTACTAGTATCAACCAAAGAAATAAAAATAAGAATGAAAAACACTACAGATGAGCATTAATAGTTTTCTTGATTGAGTTTACAAATTGATTTATTGCACTTGGCAGTGTTGGGTTAATGGTTGGGCTTGCTGATCTTAAAGGGCTTTTCCAACCTAAATGATTCTACGATTCTAATATTCATAAATAATTCAGAAAAAAATTAGTACACACTTTGTCTCATGTGGATCGTTATGATTGTTTTCACTCTAATGCTACAAAGCATTTGGAGTTTCCACAGTATTCAAAGCGGAAAACATAATATTGGAAAGTTGAAAGATATTTTCTAGCAGAGGTTTTACTCTTAGTCCCTGATAACCAAAGGGAATCTGAGTTGGAAGGCTCTCTATAAACTGGAAACTAGCAATCTGGTTTATACAGTACCTGAGGCCAAAAGTTTTGAATTTTAATGCTAAATTATCTGCTTCGATATGGATTTCATTGACCGATTTCAGGCATTTCACTTTGAAAGCATTAGCTGAAATCTAGGAATCCCAGTCCCAAGAATGGCTAATCAAGAACAAAAAATTCCACTGAATAATTCACAAGCATTTGATGTACTGAATAGGGAAAAACAATTTGTGCAGACCTAAGTTAAAAAAAATGTTTCAGAAGTCTTGCCTAAGAAGTCAGTAAAAAACTTCAATATTTACCCACAAGCATTTCATTTAATAGATTTTATGATCAAAAGAAACCGTCATATTGTTCTGTACATAAAGGCATCCAGAAATTAAAATTATGCTGAGACAAAATCCCTGATCCTGGTGTTGGGGCATTTGTTGTCTCTTTTCGGCTTATCCCTAAACCTTGTCTGGCATTTAATGCCTTTATGCTCTGGTATCTCTAGCTATAAAATCAAAATAATATTGGTTCTGACTTACCCATTTGAAAACTCATTTATCAACAGTTTTAAAGGATTTGGGGATCTGCATAGAAAAAAGCAAAGTATTATCACCGTCACTGAGGAAAACCACATCCGGCACTTTCCCACCTGCTTATACCAAGCACAGTTGTATCTTTATTGAAAAAAAAAAAAAAAGAATTTTTACTGTGTTGTCTTGGTGTAAATGACTTTGGATGAGCAGCTGAGCACAGATCCCTGCCATTTCTTGGTTTGACCGCGTTGTGAATACGTGAAGAGTCATCCAGGGCTTATGATCATAGGGCCAAAGCAGAAGACAAAATGTCTGTGACTCCTTAAAGATATTTCCATATTAACCCACACTCCACTAGTACCCACTTGTGGTTTGCAGAAATGGTTACTGCATCCTGTATACATCCTGACAAAAGATATTTTCCACTTGTTGGGCATTACTGGTGTTATTGGTGTGTGCTGGAGAAAGGTACTAGCCTGAGCACTGGTAATTAGAGCTGCTAAGGAGGCCATCTCTGGCATTTTTTCAGCTTTTTGTCACAATTTTTGATCTGAGATCTGATCAGAAACCGTGGATGTGTCACCTGTGAGACCGATTCAGTATTGTTCAGTCCCTCAATTATCAAGGCCAGGTATGCAATTTCACTTTCAGGGAGCACCTTCTTTCCATACTTTGGGCTGGAGTATTTATTTACTTCAGCAGAAGATGTGTTAATGCTCCTCTTTGCACTCGCTGCATACTTTGGGTGATGAATTGCCATTACAAACTGCTGTTTCTCATTTACTCATGAAAGAGCTGAACAGTCTTGA
Source organism: Eurystomus gularis (assembly GCA_013400335.1). Classification (NCBI taxonomy): domain Eukaryota; kingdom Metazoa; phylum Chordata; class Aves; order Coraciiformes; family Coraciidae; genus Eurystomus; species Eurystomus gularis. Next base: position 27,814 of record VZZY01024888.1, on the reverse strand, counting down.
CCGTAACAGCTGTAAATGTATTAATAGCCTTGGTGGCATTAATCTGCTGAGAAAGTGGTTTAGACAGAGGATGTAGCGAATGTTAAGACAGCAAACTCTTTCTTGTCTTGTTCCCATATGATGTTAAGCCAGTGTTTTCTGTAATGATTGCCTTCTATTTGGCACTTGTGAGACTGCATCTGGAGTGCTGTGCCCAGTCTGGGGCTCTCCAGTGCATGGAAGAGAGGTGAAGTTGGTGGAGAATAGAACATACAAGGAGAGGCAGAAAGAATATGGTGTGCTTAGCTTTAAAAGGAGGAGTGGAGGGCGGATCAGTTGACATAGACGTCTCCCTTAATGCAACTGATTCTGTGATATTATTCACCATGAACAACAACAAAAAAGGCCTGGGTTTAACTTTATGAAATAGGTGAACACCTACACATTTTCCTACAACTCCAGCTTTATCTGTGACAATAGAACAACCTGTTGTATCTTCCAATTTCAAATTTGAAAACTTCAGTTTTCAAGTGGTCCAGTCTCTGTATTGGCATGTCTCTGGGGTCTTCTTCCATCTCACATTTGCTGACCAGCTGTGGTGATATCATTCCCACCCCACTCATGGGCTGTTCAATACTGGGTGCGATTCCCCTCCCTGGGCCACACAGCAATCCACTGGAAAAGTATAGCTTGCAAAAGGCTGTGTGCCAGAGCATAGACTCATAGAATCATTGAATGCTTTGGGTTGGAAGGGACCTCAAAGTTCATCTGGTTCCAAACCCCCTGCCATGGCAGGGACACTTTCCACTAGACCAGGTTGCTCAAGGCCCCATCCAACCTGGTCTTCAACACATTCAGTGTTGGGGCACTTACAACCTCATTGGACAACCTGTTCCAGTGACTCACCACCCTCACAGTGATAAATTTCTTCCTTACATGTGATCTAAATTCCCCCTCTCCAGTTTAAAGCCATTACGCCTCATCCTATCACTACAAGCCCTTAAAAAAGTCCCTCCCCATCTTTCTTATAGGCCCCCTTCAGATACTGGAAGGCCACAAGAAGGTCTCCCCAGAGTCTTCTCTTCTAGAGGCTGAACAACCCAAACTCTCTCAGCCTGTCCTCGTAGAGCATCAAGGTACTCCCTGAACACTCCTGGCTCCTGCCTCCCATGACAATTACCTCTCACAGAGGACCCAAGCATTAAGGCACACTTGTCTCCTACTTACCTCCTTATTGTCCTGGATGATCCGCCAAACGTCTTATGACCTGTTACACTTGTACCTGGGTTGTGGTTCAAAGAGGGGATAACAGGACCCCAAGATCCAGTAAGTTCTGAGCATGCACTGCTTATGGAAAAATTCCAGCACCCTCAAGTTCTGGACATGTGCAAATCAAAAGATTGAAACACTTGACTGAGGTAAAAATGGAAAAGCACCTGATAAAAGTCAATTACCTCAGACTCTATGAATAGCAAGCCAAAATGAGCCCCTTTGATCTCTCCTGGATTGCAATGGGCTGCATCCAGCACCTCCCGTGAGCTAGGATGCTTCTCAGGATGGCCTGCCAACAAAGTCAACACAAGACCTGAGTGAGACCACCTCCTCGAGACTTGACTTTCACCCATTAAGAAATTCTGATGCATTGTGAATATTTACTCTAAACTCAAAGGGAGAAATTTTGACTATAAGCTAGTCTATTTTACCCACCTCTCTGTCTATCTAGGTGTTTGATTTTATGCATTTGCTTTTATGAATGTGGACATCTACGTATTTCACTGGCCAAGTATTTCTGTGTTTTATGCATATACACATGCTTTGCCTGGAGATACCTTGTAGTAAGCTAGCATGAATCTTGTCATTCTCAAATCTGTAATTAAGTTGCTGTTTTTCTAAATCACTTGTTATAGTAAGTGCTGCTAAAATCAGTATTTGATTTACCTCGTTTGATTAATAAATCTTGAATTGTTGCTAAATTAAACTGTGCTAAACATACTTAACCGTGACATCAGCCACTACTTGAATTTGGGGAAGCAATCAAAGCAGAATGAAGCAAAGGCTATGTACACACTTAGTTATTGGGATTATGCTACTCCTATAATACTCAGGCTGGCTTTGTCCAATGTAACTATTGGACTGCTTCCAGAGCAGCTCCAAGCACCATCTCAATTTCTGCATGTCTGTTCTTTTCTAGCCCAAATAACCCCATCTCCAGGTTCAGCAGCTACCTGTTCCTTACCTTCAGCACCTCCACAATAATCCCCTGAGGAACTGCCTTCCTCTGTCCTGCCCTGCTCTTCAAAAGCTGCCAAAGACCTGTTTCTGCTGGAAGTGGAAAAATGCAGTTGCTGCATACACTGCAGCTCATCAAGTCCACCTCAACTCCACTCACCAAATTATTGCACAGATTAGGGGAAGGGGTGATCAGGAAATAAAAGCAAAACCTGCCCCATTAAATGGCTTCTCATCCTTCTTTGAAAATTGAGTGCCAGCATTAACCTCTCTGTCTAGCAATGGCACTTGAGAGGAGATTTTTGATGGGTGAATGAGAAGATCAGAAAGAAGAAAAGATGAGTGTAAAGGTAAAAGAAGGCAATTTCTCTGCGAGGATACAGCTTCCTTCCCACCTCTTAGCTTGAGAATGAGGGATACAGAAATACCTAAGGCAGTCTTTCTGTGTTAACTTGAGCTGCAGCAGTAAGTTGATTACGCTACACTCAGCATGAAAAGCTCTTTAAGAGTAACCAGGTGAATTAGCTCAGGCAGACTGCCCTGCTCTCATTATCCTTGTATCTCTGAACTAGTTATTGAATAGTACAGATATACCCAGATGCACTCGATGGTAATGGTTTCAATTCAATCCAAAAATCCCAAACCCAGCACTGTAACTTGATCCCCAGACAGTTTTTTCCTCCACATATATGGCTATTAACGTGCTGGTACGTTATAACAAATAGGATTTTTTGGAAAACACCATTTCTGAACAAGGCATTTGAAAGAAGTGGACTGACACCAAGAATTCAGATCAATAAGGAGCTCTATAGAGAATAATGGATAAGGAAAAAGAAATTTACCTCTTTACTGATGCAGGCCAAGTGGGTAAGGTATTGATTTTTGCTGTCAGCACAGTATGAGCTAAGAGTGAATTGTATTAGGTTACAGAGCAGAGGGGCTGGGACCTCTCTTTGGATGTTACCCATTTTCCAGCAGGCTATGGAATATGAGTAAGAAAGTGAGTAATGACTACTAAAAAAATAATTGAAATAAAATAAAATATCAATGGAAACATGTCTGGTAACAAATGCCACTGCTCCAGAGTGTCGATCACCCATCTGAGCAACACCACCCTCCAGAACTAATCCTGCAATTACATGGATGTTTACTTAACGAAACACAAAATGCCTTTCTGCTGAATTGAGTGGAGCAGCAGATTTCTGGACTTATACAGTCAGCGAAGAGAGAGTGAAGCAACTTGGCCAAGCACTATAATCTTTTGATGGATACATTCAGCAAACAATGGGCTTCTGCATAGTGTTTACTGTCAGCCTCAGGGGTACATGCTCTATGGGGCTGAGGCTTCAGGCTGCATCATTAAGATAAAATAAACTCAGCTGCAGCTTCTTACATCCACTGTCTTCCTTAATGTTTAAATACTAAGGGGAGCAGATAAACTGTGAAGAAGCAGCTGCCTCTTTGAAGTCTTTCTAATGCCAGGAGGCCCCAAAAGACTTCAGGAGAAAAGACCTGCAGGTGAGAAAAAAAAAAAGAAATAGGTAATTCAACCCATGAGGAGACAGATCACAAAGAAGGAGCTAACACGTGATGGCAGAAATAAACCATTCCTTTTCTTCATGACAATAGCTATTGTATTTTAAATGTTTTCTATGAATATAGGGTTATTTATTTTTTTTTCAACATAAAAAAAGAATCCTTCTCACTTATTTTCTTTTTCCTACAAAAGCCAGTCCTGATACAATTTTGAAACTTCAATCCCATTTCCCCCCAAGGTTTGTGGCATGAGATCTTCATTTTCTATTGAAAGACATGGGAAAAATTCTGCACAAAATGGATAGATTTGCATTTCTAAGATGTTCATTAAAATGTCACTAGCTCTAAAACAGGTGCAAACACTTGTTGAATGAAACAGGAAATAAAAACAATTTCAAAGGTCACCTGTTCCTTTGGGTTCATGGAAATCTTATGGGAAGGTGAAGCAGTCTGTGGATGAAATACATGGACAGACATCCTCCAAACAGGAGCCAAGTCTTTTCTCTTGGGTAGGACCCCCTAGACAAGGTTTTAGCACCACATCTCCTTGGTTTCTTTCTAGGTGTGGACTTTTTTGCTTCATTGTGTCCAGGTTCAAGAAGAAAGGTTTTACTTTCTTTGTCTTTCTCAAGTTAAGGCAAAGCCTGTTTCTTGTGTCTGAGAAAATACCCTTTAGGGATGATCCACCTTGAACATGGTACATTTACCCTCCGTTAGTGACCATCTCAGTTCTTGCTGTGACATCTGTCTTACTTTTCCTGGGTGTTTTTTGAGATTGTATTACCAGTATCTCCTATCATGGGCAGAATGACAAGCTATGACTTAAGAGGGCTCTTCCATCTTGAACGTTTGTGATCTGTTGCTGCTCTTTAACAGAGTTGATCTTTAAGCCCCTCTTCAATTAGTTGTTACAGCCAGCCAGGAGTGACAATTTCTAGGCAAGCAAGAGTAGCATATAAAATGGAATATCTAGATTTTATAAGGTGCTCACTCTGTATTAACATATCAGAAATACGCGTTGTTGGATCCACTCAGAAACAGATTGTAGAATTTTTGCAGAGTTGGCTGAAAGGATCAGGAAGATCCTTATATAGTCTTTGCCTCAAGGACAATCTATATAAAGTTCTGATTAACTGGAGATAGGGAATTTCTAATACTATAGGTCTGACATGTGGTCCTAATTCTAATTCAGCAAGAATTACCAAGAAGGGAAGAAGAGAGTCCCCTTTCATTAGCAGTTCCTGCAGCAACTACCTCTATAAATATAGTGACATGCTACATTACTCAGCCTAAAGCAATTTTAGAAAGTCAGTTATCCTACAAAGAGCACCTCAATCTAGTACGTTAGAAATGTTAAAGTCCTATCCCTCATGTGAAGTTCTGATATAGTTATTGTAACAGTCATCACCACTTTTTTCTCTCTGTAGCTACAAGCTACGATAGATGTAAAGATTTCTAGAATTATTTCTTCAGTTGTATCAGAGGAAGCTCACAATTGTGAGTTATGAACATGAAATTCCCTGTACACTAGTAAGGGAACCAGTCTGGTGAATATTCCCTATGTGAGGAATAGCAAGAAGCCATCTTTCTTTTTCACATTCATTATTGGATGAGGCTTTGAGCAACCTGGTCTAGTGGGAGGTGTCCCAGACCATGACAGGATAGTTGGAACTAGGTGAACTTTAAGGTCCCTTCCAAGCCAAATTGTTCTATGATTCAATGATCACTGTCTGAATATATTTGAGATAGTGTCTGAAATAATAGTGCATGGAGAGTCTCAAAGATTTTGCAAAAAAGCACAAAAAGTTTGTTTTGGTTGTGTATTTGTGAGTTGATGTCCGGCATTCATTCACTACAGAGCTTAGATTATGTTGTTCCACTCTATCCCTAAACTAGCTAAGATAACTAAATCCAGGAATCTACAACACATTGATTTCTTCATCACTGAGCTCTGCAAAACTGCTTTTATCTTCTTTTTTTAGACCAACAAACAGAAAATGTGATGCTTCTGAAAAGTTTGACACAAAGAGGCTGTTAGAAAAGACAGCTAAAATGCCACTTGTCTATAAGTAGGCCTGCTGGGAAGAAAGGAGTGTTTTCAGATGGTATGTACATATGGAAGCCTCACCGTTACTGTGGCTGTTTCCCAGAATTGCTCCTGCAGCAGTTAAAGGCTGTTACATAAGCTGAAGGAGTGATAATCTGGGGTGAGAACATTAAACTCTCTTCATCAAAAAAATGACAACTTCCCATTGCCTATGGCCTGGGCATAGAAATTTACTCTTTCTTCAGTCAAAATCTGTTCTGCAGTTTCAAACTCAGCTTAATATATAGATTCAGCTAGAAGAGCTTGGTTTGGATTTCTAGTGGATTAGACTCTAGTGGTCCACAAATTTTAGTCAAAAAAAGGCAAGACCTCTCATATTAAAATGGGCAGGTGCACCTCCTTTATGGCAAGAAGTCCATACTGCAGCTGAGTTTTTATATGCTGTTTATCTTTTTCATTCTTCACCTGCAAAGATCTGTCAGGTGAGCTTGACCTCAAGTTTAATTGACAGTCATACACACAACATGTACATTGCTTTTTATCGCAGTTTAAACTGCTTGGATATTAAATTCCTGTGGAAATCTAAGACATGCCTCATAAAATGTCGTGGAATACATTTTACACCCAAGTGCCAGTTGCTATCTAATTATCTGAGATGACGGTCTATTCCCAAAGGGATTATGCAAGGAAAAGATAACCATGGAGCTTGAAAAGGTTCTTTAACAAACAAGATTTCATTTAAATGTGACTGTTGTTATTAATGTGATAGTTTCCTAACCTTTTCTGCACTAAGCTACTAGTGATTATATAGTTTTTTTAAGTCATCTTGGTAACTGTGGAACTCTATTTCTTGAAATATTAATGATTTTTCTTAACAAGGATGTCTTTTTAGTTTTTATGGTACTTGGAAATCTTTCTTAAATTCTTACAACTCAGTGACTTATTCCAGATCTCCGTATAAATCATATTACTCAGTTTTCATTAAATCCTTTTTGAAATTATTCTGGCTTTTAGTACACTATTTCCACCTCTATTTCTGCCTTTGCAAAATCAGAAAGGTGAAACACTATTTGATATAGGAATCAGTTCATTATTTTAACCTTCCTCACGTATTTTCTCACTGTTAAAGAAGCCCCCATATTTCTTTTCTCAGCCTTTTGTTACCCAAATGAATCCCAAGACGGAGGCTTGCAGCAGTTTCAAGTAGGTAGCTGGGACATCTAAGAAAAACATATGGAGGAAGTAATGAGGTTTGGGAGCTGTACACATTTTATCACATTTAACTTCACCCCTAAGACTGAAGTTTTACAGATTCATCTGGGTCCTATTTTGTGTTCCAGAATTAAGCCAATATGGTCTTTCAGCACGTCCTTCAGATCAGCCCTCACACAAATCCTCCTTTTTCATTTCTCCAGCTGAAGCTCAGTGTGAGTAAGATGCAACCTTAAAGAGAACAAAAGCATTTTGAAATTCTAGGAGCCTGTTTTTAGCTGGTTTGTCTGTGATTTCTCAGTGACAAACTGCTTCCAGAAGTTTAGGCGCTGCTGTGCCGAGTTCTACATGAGCACCATGTGCTACCAATTTACTGCAATTGTCTCCTCTCTTAAGGACTGATACAGCTGACTGGTTTGATCCAAATGGCAATGATTAAGATCCTGAAGTCAATTATTTTTTTTTTTCCATTGATTTCAACAGACCTAGGATCAGGTCTTGATAGTTCCTGAATGAAGTGAGGAACATAATGAAAGCAGCCTTGTGCAAAGATGTTAAGGTAGGGGAAGGAAGAAGGGGGCTGGAAAAGTGTAAGAAAACAACCTCTTTTTTAGTAGGGTTAGAAGACAAACTTTTAAAACATTCCTGACTTTTCTGAGTTGTGCTCAGAATCCTTTAAGGTATGTGCTTGAATATGCCGCGGCTGAAAAATAGCGTTGCTTGACCCCATCAAGACCTCTTCCAAGGTCTTCTCGTGTTTGATGAACTCTTCTTCCAAATGTCCTCAATAACAAGCCTAACAGTATTCGGAAATAATTGGGCTCCATGTTGCTTCTTACTTTTTCCTAAAAGTCAGCCTAGTTTTCTAGGCTTCACTTCTCATCAGTGTTCATTTTTTGCCGTTCTGAATCACAATGGAAACTCTCTTTTTAATACTACCAGCATATGAAATGATTCTATCGGTAAGAAGCAAGTCTATGACAGAGTCATTGCAGTAATCATCTAAGAGGCACCTCAAAAGTTATCCCTCTCATCTTCAGTTCTACCTTGTTTCTTGACTGAGTTCATGATATTGTGAGTTTTTGCTCTTCATGTATAAAAATGTTACTACCTATTTTGAAAAGTTTGAGAAGCAAGGTCTGAAGAAAAATGCTTAATGCAAATGTTCTTAGCACCGTGGGCAATGCTGAATATTGGCATCCTTGAGACTGTTCTCACCAGAAGTCAAGACAAAGGTGGGTAAAGTTGTAACTGATGGGAGAACTCTAAAACAATGTCGAGGGTAATTTCTGTGGGGTCCTTCCAACCACAGTAGCTCGTTCTACATCAGTGACACCAACATCCAGAGAGGTTTTCTGAGGACTGGAATAACCAAAGCCAATAGATACATGCTCCCCCATACGAAGCTGTTCTCTTTGCTTACAGCTAGAACCAGCTTTGTGAAATAAAAACTCATAGCTTAACCCTGATCTAAGAGGAGAAACCTTCACAGAGTTGAATGGGTTTTGAGCTGATGTTATTTCTCCTCTCATAGCAATGGAGCAATATTGTAAATTATCAGTCCCAGCAGTGGAGGACACCAGGCTGACAAACCAGTCTTTAATCTTGCTTTTCCTCGAGTTGCTTCGGTAGTGTTTTTGCAGCTGCTACAGGGAACTGTTCTTTCTTACCATTTTCGGCAGAAATGACACAATGCTCTTTTTCCACATCATTAATATCACGCTCGCCCATGGCAGTATGTGCTGTGCAAAATGAAACTTTCATTGATCTGGAGTTGGAGGACGTATGATTTCTCACATTTTACCCTAAAGAACTGGGGCTGGGTTTTATCCAAACCCATTCATAACGTCCTATATTCTTGGTCACAATATGCCCTGGCTTCGCGGATCTGTTTCCAACGGCAGCTATCACAGCTCTCCATCCTCAGCACACCCTGCATGACTGAATCTAGCATTGACAGGGGGATTTCTCTGGGAAATGGGAGCATGACACATGCACTCATAATAGACCTCACATCCCTATTCTAGTTTTTCCATTTTGCATATGTCATGAACAGTTGTGTGAGGGGTTTTTGTTTGTATTGCCGTTGGATCTACAATGTGTGGGTGAATTGGGAATTCCTTGGGCTTGCTGTCAATGCTGAAAATGAATTCAGCCCTATTAGAATGATTTAAGTCCTTCATTCTAAATGTCAAATACTTTGTTTTCATTTTGAACTATATAAAAAAAATTCTTAAAGCAAAGCACAAGGTCATTTTCAATTTGAAAATTGACACAGTTGCTGTTTAAGTAAAATCAAAATTGATCTTGAAATTCATATTTTGTTTTGATTACTTTATTACGGCTGCTTTATTTTAAACAGTGGCAAAGCCAAAAAATCCTATTACCATTTCATTTATAAGCAAATTATTTTGTGAAATTGAAATTGCTTTGGGCAACGTTTCTGTACAAGTAAGACTGTACTCTTAATTAAAATCCGTTATCTTTAAGACATACCTTTTTAACCTTCTATCTTAATGACCCTGTTATTCTGACTTCTGAGAACTCATAAATTGTGGTACTATCCCTATCCTTGGACATCAGTGTTTAAACAGGAATACTTATTCTACCAGTCTTTAACTCTCAGGGGACTGAAATGGAGAAATTAAGAAACTGTTCTATGAAAATCATAGATGCTGTAAGTTTGGTGCTGCTACATGTAAGTTTCGTAAGTATGATCTGCAAAATGGATCCTAGAAGTGAGGTGTGTTAGCAGATGGGGAAAGTTCAATCCTCCAGAACGAGGCTCAAAACAAACAACTTGATCAGTTCAGAGAAGCTTAAAATAAAAGCAGCTGATTATCAAGATAAAGAGGTCTCAGATCCCTCAGGCAATTGAATGAGGACCTCCAGGACATATCTCTGGTCACTTGGGAATGTCCTCCTTGAGTCTTGAGATGAAAATGTTCATAGCTACACCTACAATACCAAGACCTGAGCAAGAAACAGATAATCAAATATTATCTGAAGTGTAGAAGCCATCAGGCAACCAAACTGGGATGGTCCTTCTCTGGCAGGTTCGCAAGGGGTTGGTGTGTGGACCCACAGTGAATATTTGAGGAGGTGTCTGTAAAATGAGCAGTCTGGGCTGGAGTTCCAGAAGGACACAGTGGGAGCTGAATTCCAGTTAGGATGAATATAGTAATCAGATGTTTTCTGTAAATGATGTGAACCAAGATTTCAAAAGAGAGTGAAAATATCTTTATATTTCAAGAAATGCTGGGTTCTGCCAGTGTACTGATCATGCTCCAAGACCAGTTCTTTTTTGATTGCCTCTCCAAAGACTTTTTTGATCTTTAACTTTTTTGAAGAAATGCCTAATTTTGGGATGCTTGGTAGCAAGGAGAACATCACTGAGAAGCCAAAATGCTTTAAATGGCCCAGATTTCTTTCCTTTTCCCTCCTTCCTTATTCTATGTTCTTTCTTTCTGTCTTTATTTCTTTTCTTCTGGCTCAAGGCCTTCACAATTTCTGCAAGCTTAGTGTAAGTCACTACAGAAATTTATTTCAGATGACTTGTCCTGTGTGACTGGTTGAGCTTGCCAAGGATTTCTGGTGAGCTGATTCGTGTGTGTCTGCATGTACACGTGGAAAAGGAAAGAGAGAGTTTTTTGTTGCAGTCAGTGCAAGCAGTACTAGGCCAGACACCTGATTTGCACAAAAAGCCCCCCAAACAACATTAAGGAAATAGCTGATCTTCTGAGTGCAAAAATATAGTGAAGAAAATGAAGAAGTTTCCTTTGTTCAAGGCTTGGGGCTATGGAAGAGTCTGGAAACTTTCCCTGTGCTAGACATTTGAGCAAATTTATAATTTATGTATTTTATAGGAGAGATAAACTTGCTTAATAAATTATCCTATAGTTTCTCAGAAAAATTGTTCTGAACTACATAATTATATAGCACCATGGCGGTTAGGATTTCCCAAAAACTTTATGACATTTCCCTAATAGTTGAGTTTCATCCCCATTTTCCTAATGAATAAACTGAGGCCTAAAGATGTTGGTTGATTTGTGCTAGAAAAATGTGCACGTTGGCAGCAAATCAGGGAATAAAACCCCATCAATGTCATGGCCCATGCAGTAACCAATAATTGATATTTAAGATGATCAAGGAGAAAAAATCAACCACTTACTTTATCCCAATGCACGGGCCTGTCTGTCTATGCACTGTAAATATTTACACCAATATGATGGTCTTTCCATCAGGATAGGTCTTATTTAGCAGAAGGAAGAGAACTGGATTAATGTTTGCACTCACATTCAGTGAAGTAGGCCTTCACCATCTGTGAAGTTAATGTAACAAAGCATCATTTTCACATGTCATTTACTTTTAATTTCTCTTCTGTTTTTAAAAATGTAGCCTAATTAAAGAAGTGATTGTGAAGAAGAAGAGCAGGAGGTGAAGAAATCTAAATCAGAGCTTGAAAGCACCATATTGTAATTTAGGATTAGAAGAGGAAGAGACAAATTTGCATGATGATGCCTTTTATATTTATTCAGTTAGAAAAGTGTTTATTGATTGCTTTAGGCAGAGAGTAATGATTAGAGGCACTCAGAATCTCAGCCACTCAAAATAACCAACTGAAATATAGTCACTCCTTCTTAAATGGAGTAGATTCAAAAGTCGTAGGTCTGCTTGTACTTTTCTCAGATCATGTGCTAGATATGTCCCAAGAAGCATCAAAATCCATTTTGTAATCCCTCAAATGTTTCTTTTGCAAAAATACTTCAACGTATACCCTTAATTAAATGTATTGAAGTTAAAAGCAAATTAATATGTATTGCTACACCAAAGCCTCTGTTTTCTACAATTTGACAAGGAAAACTGAATCATAAAGGGAAAATCAGAAAGGCTAATATACAATATAAGGTAAAACTAGCCAGAGCCACAAAAATGTCATCTTGGCAACTGTTCATTAGGAACAAGTGAAAAGACAAGGAAAGTTTTCATCCTACTTCAACAGAAAGCGGGAGTTGTCAACAGATAATGCCAAGGGGTCATGATGTTTAATGTCTTTTTTGCTTCAGCCTTCACTAAAATAATTATCCTTGGCCACATAGACTAATAAAACTCACACAGAGTAGAAAGGCCAATGCAGTTAATGCAAGAGGTAACTAGGACTAGAAACTGAAAATAGGTAGACAGTGGTTGGAGATATTAACGGTTCCCACCTAACCTTATATTGTTCAGTTACCTTCATAAAAAGAACTGGTTGAAATAACTTCCAAACCGCTGGTGATTCTTCTGTAGAATGGATACCTGAAGCTCTAAGAAAAAAAAAATGAAACAAACAAACACATATTGACTATCTTTTTAAAAGAGCTAAGCACAGCCCTAAGGCATTATCATCATCCATCTTAATCTCCAGCTGCTTACAAAAAAACCCAGCAAGTATAGAACAAACAATTGGCAGACACGTAGGAAATCAGCAGTTTAGGAGCTAACATGAATCTATCCAGAAAAAAAAATGCTTCAGACCAACCTATTTTCCTTTCAAGATGCAATAATAGTCCTTAGGGAGAAAAGCAGTTGATATTGTATCTTGACTTTAATGAAGCTTTTTTTGTGTTATCTTATGCAACATCCTCAGTGGCAAGCTGTGAAAGCATTAGCTGGGTGTACATAGCTTCGAACTGCTCTATGGAGGGTAGAAAAAGAGCTGAAAAACTGTCCTCTAATTATTAAAGCTTGACTGCCAGTTCAGACAGAGCTGCATGGCACTGGAACTCTCTTGAGTTTGGGGCTATTAGAAATACTCAGTAAGCTTGACTAACAAAATGTACGATTTTAGGTTTGTAGACAACTTAAAATTTTGTAGCAAAGGCGGTTGGCATACTGGAGGGGATAAGTGGAATTCTGAATATTCTTGATAAACAGGGGAACCATGGCACTATATTTTTACAACTAAGTGCCAGTTTCTACATGAAGAATGGATAATCCTCTTTATAAATGCAGAATAAGGAAAACTGGTTAGAATCAATTCCACTGAAAACAGATTTACTGAACTTCAAATTGACAACCATTAAAGAAAACTCACAGTAAAAAAAATGCACATTTCTGAGGAAGGCCAAACTTTATATGGGGCTGTATAAACATGAGTGGCATCTGTAAGACAAAAGAAATTATTCTTCTCTCCCTTTTTAAAGCCTAATCTGTAATACTCTGACCTTGATTTGGATGCCACACCTCAATAAAGCTTTGCCTCTTTGTGTCCAGACGAAAATAAAGAGAAAGATCAAATGTTTTGAAAATATGCACCAAAAGGAGAAATTGAAGGAACTGCAGTGACTGAGCCTAGAGAAAAGAACAGTAGGTGAGAGTGTGGTGAGGATCTTCAGGTACATTAAAGGAAACTACAAAGGCAAAATACTGTTTTTATTATACACAAAGATAAGACGAACTATTAAGAATAATTTCCAGCTAAGCAGATTCTTGAGTGTAAGTTATAAACTGAGTTATAACTTAAGACTTCTTTGTATTTTTATCTTCTATTTCTACTTCCTAAAAGAGGGCAGAATTTTATTTTGAGGGGCGTCGGGATTAAACGTATATATTATTTTTCTTTTTGTGATGGTTTTGGGGATCACTCTTGACAGAAAACTTGGTAATATGCAGCATAAAAGGAACACATCCCCGCTGTATTCTGCTTTTGGGAGTCCGCATTGCTTCTTCCAGATGTGAGGGTAATTATTTTAATAACTCTTCCAGACCTAACTGTTAGCCGGCTGCTTTGGAAATTCTTCCACTTGCCTACTTCTTCAGTTGTCGTGCATTTCTCCAGAGCTTTCAATAAATCTATAAATGATAGCAATTTGACACTGGGATGCAGTGTTAAACCAGCACGAAACCCAGGGCAGTTACACAGCCAACAGCTTTCATTCCACAGGCATCATGCGGCATAAATAATGGCCATTTTATTCTTAGCAATATGTAAGCCAGATTGCAGATGCTTTACTCCGCAATTTTGAATGCTTACTCCCATGGGCCAAGGCATTTAGAAATCTGGCACTTTCATGCTTGTATGATATTTCTACCAGGCTCCTCAGGAAATCTGACATCATGGTTTGTGACATATCTTGCAGATAACATTTTCTTTTCAATTGCTCACCCAAATGTTCACTGCCTGTTATACACAATACAATTTAGTATTGCCAGCTGCTTCTATACCCTGCTGTTAAAATGCAATTTGTTCTTTGTGTTTCTTCTGTAAAGGGCTGGTGACGTTCATTTCTAATGCTCAAATTAGAGAAGAAACTCAGAAGTGAGGTTTACAATTAGACTAGGAATTTGATAAACATGAAAGAATTAGAAGCAGACACTTTTTAAAGCCAAAGATCAAAAGAAATTCTAGACTGCATATGGGCTTGAATAACCATTTCTGCATTCATAGTGAATGCTCCTGAAATGATAAACAAGGGAAATATCTGACATCAGAGGAGTCTCAATTACAGAAAAAAAATTTAATTTTACAATAACTGGGTAAAAGATTTTAATTATGTGGCAAGTATTGCCTAATGTAATCACCATGACAGGAATAGAAAGAAATGAAGATACAGCCACTTCATTTTAAAAAAACACACAAAACAAAACTATTTTTATCTTTTGAAAGCAAGTGAGAGAAGGAAATTTCAAGAGAAATGGAGATTACAAAAAAAAAAATTAATTGTATCTTACAAGATTAGTGAGTCAAGAGGAACAGTTCATTTAGCTGGAACCAAAGAAGCCTTAATACAATTTTCATATTTGGAATTGTTCTGCTGCTTTTTGTTTTAGCCACAGCAAAGGGACATTTCTGGGAATTCTCCACACTTTGAACACTAGATGTGAAATGAGAAAGTAAATGCATGAAACAAAGGTTTATTCCTCAGGTGACAAAACTATGCCACTTAATCCCATGCCATTAGGTCCCTTGGGCTTGCAAAATATTCTAAAAGAAGGTGAACGTGATTCAGTAATCTGTAATTTATTACTTGTCCTGATTTTTGCTGACACCATAGAAGAAGCTATAGAAGGCCTCTTGAAGGCTGTGAAGTTTTAAGGAATAATTACCTGAAGCTGTACCCCATTTTATCGTCATCCCCTTTCTTTACAGAGAGCCTTGCAAGGAAACAAAACTCCAGCTCCAAATCTACACAGCGGAATTGTGAGCTGTGGTGCCATTCAGCACCTTTCTGCTCAGACACCTGTGGCTGAGTAGGCAAGTTGGGTTGTGTTTTTTAAGAGACAGAAGAATGGGCAACAAACCCCTTTTCTGGTGAGTGTATCCTACTGCGGCATAACTCTGGGTGAACCCCAGTGGACAGCTAACAGTGCTTCTGACATGTTGCAAAAATATGTGACTGTTATGGGATAAAGCTCCAACTCTGAGCAGGGACATCTGCAACTAGAGCAGGTTGCTCAGAGCCCTGTCCAACCCAACCTGGAATGTTTCCAGGGATGGGACAACTAGGCATCCCATGCCAGTGTCTCATCACCCTCATTGTAAGAGATTTATTCTTTCTATCTAATTTAAGTGACCCCTTTTTTAATTTAAAGCCGTCACCCCTTGTTCTGTCTTAACAGGCCCTGCTAAAACAATTGTCCCCATCTTTCTCATAGGCCCCCTTTAAGTACTGAAAGGCTGCAACAAGGTCTTCCCAGAGCCTTCTCTCCTCCAGGCTGAACAACTCCAACTCTCTCAATGTGTCCTCACAGCAGAGGTATTCCAGCTCTTGAATCACTTTTGTGGCATCCTCCTGACCCACTCCAACAGGTCCATGATTATATGGAACATTTATTTCCTTGCACATTTACTTTTGTAACTTCAGAATAAAAAACCTTCTAGCAATCACAGAAAAAGGTCCCAAATGCCAGCAAAGGAGAAAGAAAAGGTCAGGGCATGGTGATCATGCTGATGCCTATTTTGACAGCATCCCAATTTTGACAGAACTTGCCCATCACCTGGCGTGGCATGAGATGACAGAAGCAGGGCTGGCTTTGATGAGAATGAGCTGTGTCACAGTGACTGTCTGCCCTCTCCAGACATTTCCAAGCAACTGGAGCTGTGATGGAGACCTTTGTGATTTCACATGACCTAGTGCAGCGGTGTGCAAATAAACATATTTGGGTCCAGCACTGCCACATACCCCAGATAGTAAACCTTGCATGGACATCGGGCTGTACCTTTACATGGCCCCCAGTCTACATCCCCTGGATGGTCCAGTCCAGCCTCACAGGTCAGCAGTCAGAGGCTGTTGTGCAGTCAGAGGGAGCTGTGCATTTTTCCCTTCAATTGAATTAAGCAATGAATTTATCTTCAATGCAGGCACCTCAGTTTGGCTTGAAGCAGGAAAGAGCTCCCAGTTCTTTCATATATCCCTAATCACATTAAGTATTTACTAGGCCAAATCAAGACTGAGATTTACTCTGCAACCCAGCTTCAGATGTTTCTCCGAGGCAGCAGGAGATTCCAACACAAGTCCCTTTGCCAGCTAATATTTAATTAGCTCTAGCTGGAACAGGAAAGACCAAGAGAGCCCCGTCTCCTAATACCAGCAGGTATTGTATCAGGAAGCACCAGCACAAGTCTTCCCCCTATTTTTTTCAGCTATAGGAGTTAAAAATGAACCTACCTTTGCACCAGTTTCTAGATCTGAAGTGCTGCCTCTGCAACAAAACCTGGTAAGATGACAGTCTGGGAAATTTTACTGACTTTTTAATGCAACCCCTTTGTAGCAGTTTGACACCTGCTGTCTTCTCCCCTGGTACTGTGTAGGAAGCTCAGGCACTTAACTCCGATTTGTTCAGTCTCTCTAACTGCCTATCGGGCAGTGCTGAGTTTGAGTCTTCTTTGTGTATCTTGCAGAAAGTGCTTGTCCTCAGAGGCTTTTCCCTTGGGAGAGCTCAGGAGTTCTTCTCACTAGTGCTTGTAGCAAAGAGAAGCCTGCAGCTTTCCTCAAACAAAGAAATAATGGTAAGATGCTTCATTTCTGCTACTTATTTCCTGAGACCCCCTCCACCCAGTAACCTGGAAATTCTGCTGAATGCATTAATGTTGCAATAGTTCCTGCGGTCACAGCCTGAGATCCACTGTACGGAGACGTGGAATAAGCATCCTGCTTCCAGGATTTTATATTCCCCGGTAGGAAAGAGACAAAGATGGTCCTGTTGTGGGATATAACTATACTATAAACACACAGGAGCCATACGTAGCAACACTAGAAAAAAAGAAGGGGGCGATACCCACTGGTGTCTACAGATTTATTTTTTAGCAAACATATGCATATGCCCAGAATATTGATCTGAGTATATACAACAGAGGATGAAGGCACCAGAACAACACATGATGGGGGATTTTTTAGGATACAAGTACAAAACAATCATTTTTCCTTGATCCCGGATGGCCAGCAATCTGGATGAGTCACTTCCTTCCTCCACAATAGGGAGGCAACAACCTGCAATTGGAAATAGGCAAGTTGGGAAGCAAGTGGAGTGGAAGGTGGGACGTGCCGGCTTTCCTGTAGCGGCACAAAAGAGGTTTGCAAAAACCACTTCAGTGCTTTGGTGGTAAAAGGCTCTAGTGTTCGTGGCTGTTTCTACCACTCCTTTAAGAAGCTGGATTGCTAAACAAGCCAATGGACAGAACCTGGTGAAAGGTCCCAGTTGCACAGACAATAAGTCAAACTAGTCAGACTAATGCTGAAGTTCTCTTCTTGCCAAAACACGATGATATAACTCGATACTGGAGGTATGCACGTTCTTCAGAGTATACAGAGTCTCTGAACTTTGTTCAGCTTGGGAGGGTAAGGATATAGGGAGAGAATTTAAAAAGAAACAGCTGGATTTTGTGAATTTTTTTCAAGTTATTCAGAACACATTTTCACAGCTGGTGGCAGGAAGTTGTGATTTTGTAACTATTGCACATGACTCGTAGGCAGAGGAAAAGCACAGCGTTTAGAAGTGAGATTGCAACCTGGCCAGCAGAACATGGGTTGAAACTTCATTAAAAAAAAACCCCAATTAACTGGGCAATTTATCAGTAAATAAGTTATTTTTAATATTTTTAATATTATCCTGGTCAAGCTATATGACCAATGTATTCGATTGCTTTCCAGAATAAATGTAAGCTATTTTACAAGTATCTTAACCAGAAAAAAAAATAAAAAGGAAGCTACAGTTGAATAGAAAACAGTGCCTTAGCCATTTCAACTTGACTAAATCTTCTAGGCTCCTTTATAGTGCTTTTCAGTGCTCATTTCAATGAAATTCTGATCTTTCATGCTATTAAAAATAAATGAGCATCTGATAATGAGAGCAACATGGAAACTGAGCAGATACTCAGAACTTATCTATGATTCATTAACTTGAGAATGGCAGGGATGGCTTCAGTCCCATTTGCAAATACAATGTTCCCTGGCCTTCCCCTACCAAAGAAATTCTCCAGAACCCAAGTGAACTGAGGTGACCCACAGTGACTGAGGGTTCCATACCCTTCCTAGCGGACATGACTTTGAGTCTTTAAAGTCTCATCAGAGTTGAAATATTGACCATTTCTTCAGTGTCTGTAGGAGGAAAATCATGGTACAAGCACATTTTGTGAGCTGCAAAGTGAATTTTGGACCAGAAGGTAGGTTCTGGGGTTCTCCAAAAAGTCCTTTGGTTGGTCGGGACTCCAATTTGGGGCCAGACACTGGTGGTAGCCTGAAGTGTCTAAACAGATGAGTATCCCTTCTGTAAACACAAAAAGGCAATACAGAGAAAGAATTACTTTTCTAAGACACTTGTTTAGAAAAGAAAAAGGACTAGTATCTTAAATCTAATAACTCTTTTTGTCATTTCAGTGTCTCACCACTAAGACCTTTAGATAACAAAAATAGAAGTAATCTTTACTACCTGGATCACATCTGAATCTTAGGCCCCCGGAAGTCATGTCTGTGAGGTAAATTAATATGAAAAGCTTTTCTGATAGATTAATTTTTTTAGAATATTCAAGAGAGTTTGCAGGGATGGAATTTCCCCAGGAATGTTGAACGTATGGGTCTATTCTCACTGGAGAGATTTAAAAAAAAAAAAGATGGAGGGAAGGATTGAAATTGCAAAATATATCTCCACATTTCTTATACACAAGCATTTGTGAAGGACATGGCTTTGATTGGGTTCCCTGAGGCTTGGATTTTAAAGATAATAAACATTAAAGATAATAAACTTATAAGTCAGCAAGACTGAAGAAACTGTGCCAGAACCTGGTTCTTGGCCATCATTAGGAAATACTGGTTTCTTCTTGCAGACACACAAGAAGTTGCTCAGAAGTATTAAATTTTCACAGTCACAGAAATGGGCAAAGATTCTGGAAACTGATTTGTTTTAATTTACTTGGCTCACGCCTAGTGGGAGCAATGCAATATTGACAGTGTATCCTCCCCATACTCATGAACCCAACTGGTTTTACAATTGAGCCAAAAGAGAAAATACTAACTGCTATTGCAGTATTTTGGCAAAACTAAAAGTCTTCAAATGACTGTGGGAGACAGTGTTGTGGTAGAGACATTAGGAAGTTTCACAAGTAGTGCAGCCTGAGCCTGAGTGAATTTGGGCTGGGTGAACTTTTCCCTGTGACTGAGCTGCAAGAAGACATTTTAGGCTGGTAGCACTCTGAGCTAACAAATTTGCCTTGGGATAGAGGTTTCTTTTTCTTCCCAAGGGGTCTTACTCTGAGAATGGCAATGATGTGAGTATCAAAGCTTGGTGAGTAAATCTCCTTGAAAGGCATTTTCCTTCCGCTGATATCTGAGATCTTGCTCCATTTAGACTGAACATGGTGGGCAATGCTTAACATGTCATGAGCAGAGGGAACAGCTGCAGAATCCTTGACTCGTATTTAGTTAAAACCAGTATATTGGATAGAAATGCCTTTATGAAAATTAGCTGAATGCAAATGCCTAGATTAATTTGCTTAAAAGCAAGCCCAGTTCAACACAACCTGGCAGGTCTAAGGACCTGTACAAGGTCCACTGCAGAGTAAAGATTTTCAATCCAGTTAGCTAATGGCTTGGCCATGGGATAGTTTTAAGCATATGTGAAGATCTGATTGCCCCATCCTGCTCTTAAAATGGTCCATTTCAGGGTACCACTTAGAGGATCCTCACTACTCAGCACTGGTGAGACCTCATCTCTGTGTCCAGTTTTGGGCTTCCAAGCACAAGAGCAACAAGAACACACTGAACCAATTCCAGTGAAGGGCCCTGAAGATGATTAAGGACTTGGAGCATCTGTCACATGAGGACATGCTGAGACAGCTAGGGTTTTTCAGCCTCAGAAACAGACGGCTTGGGTGCAGATCTTGTCAGCATGTATAAATACCTGATGAGAGGAATCAGACTTTTCTCAGTGGTGCCCATTGAATGGAAAAGAAGTGACAGGCACAAATTGAAATACAAGAAATTCCCTTTAAATACATGAAAAAACTTTCCTGCTATGAGAGTGGTCAAATATGGAAACAGGTTTTCCCAGAGAGGCTGTGGAGTTTTCATCCATGGAGATATTCAAATCACAACTGGACATGACCCTGAGCAACCTGCACTAATGAACACTACTTTGAGCAAGAGGGTTGGACAAGACAATCTCTAGGGGTCCCTACTAACCTCAACACTTCTATCATTCTTTGTTTTCATGTCCCACTAAGGGTGTACCTATTAAATACTCAATTTAAGCTTCTAGGCCAGAAAGGTCCAAGCACCAGAGGTCAAAAAAGGAGGAAAGGGTAGGCACTGGCAGATAACTGGCCCAAGGAGTGGGAAGCAAGGGAGCCCTTTCATCTCTTAGGACTTATGACAAACACATTATAACATGAAATGTAACTTTTAGCTCAAGGTGCCACCCGCAGGTGCATACAGCATAGTCCTGAGCTGTGCCTATGAGTGGACTATAGCAAAAGCAGAAACTTGAATGTGATTCAGTTAGTAACACAGGAAAACAAAAAGTAAAATCTTACCACTTCACCCCTCATAGAGCTTTTCATGAAATTTTCCATACCAGACATAATACTTGCTTAGATCAGTCCTATAGCCCATAATATGCACTATTATAATAGAAACCACAAACAGACGCATCATATCCCAGCTTTTTGTAAAGTGGTCCAGCTCCACAGAAATCAGTGAGGATGTAGCTAAAGCATTATCACAGCTGTTCTTGTAGCAAGCAGGGAGCAGGGTATGCATGAGAACAGACTAAAAGAGCTTGGAAGCTGACTTTTAATATGTAGACACCGGCAACAAAGCTGCAAGATTTTAATCAGCAATCCTGTTTTACATGTGCCATGCGCGTCATTTGCTTATTTTGGGAACAGCTTATTACATTGTCTGGTCTACTGTAAATGTTAATGCATGTAAATGCTAATCAGGATTCTTGCTCTGGCTTCCCATCTCACCTAATTGGATTGCATTAGAGCTTGTTTGGAAGTTTGCATTCAGAATCAGAAATGGGATTGGATCACCTCTCCCTTGTCTCAGCATGGTGGCAGCTCTGCTGCAGAGAGAGTGGAAACTCACAGTAGCAAGGCCAATATCTGAGTGAAGCCAAATCCCCTTTTTATACAAATAAATACCCTGTGAAGTTACTGGGAAATGGTCACATACCTCACTCCAAAGAGAAGGAGGGGAGGGAGGAGAGAACAGAATGAAGAAGACTGGGAGTGAATTAATTTGTGGGGAAAAAGATAATCTTACCATTGCATCTGCTATATTCAAAGAGAAGAGTGAGAATTAGACAATAAAAAAGAAAAGAGGTGCTGAAAGTGAGTTGTTTTGCAAGCAGATGGAGGTGTCAATAACCCCAGCATGGTAATTGCCATAGTCCTGTTGGTTAGTTGTTTCTTACAAGTTTAAGTTCAGAGACTGCACAGTAAAATATCCTCCGGCTTTCTTATAAATCAACTCCCTTGTTTATTGTAAACACAACCTGACTTGGGAACTAGCAATGACAATGATGAAAGAATTACCTATCCTCCTCTGAGAAGCTTGGCAGCTTTCCCGTTGCTAATGCTTCCTCTTTGCACCTTCTAACCATTCAGTTGCTGCAATCTTCATTGCGGGTACTGAATACCCAGTGTCTGTAATATATTTGCACGCCTGACATTGAGTAATAGCTTTCTAAAAATGCCTTGAAGGCTGTTTTAAATGCGGGAAAATGCTCTGTAACAAAATAGGTAAATGCAAAAACCTCATGGGATTTATATAAAAAGCCCTTGAAAAAGAGAAGGAAACAAATTGCTGTCTATGTTCAGCTGTTGTGTTAAGATACCTTTTGCTCCAACACTTTTCACAGATACAATACTAATACACATTTTCCTGGGCAGATGTAGCTTTTCTCATGAAAGTGTCTATCACCTAGAGGGCAAGACATTATTCAGGTCAAGAAGAGCTCTAGAAAAGAGCATAAACAAATGGGAACATTTTCAGGTACTATATTATTTTCCAAGACATTGCAGAGCCTCATGGAAGATCCTTCCGTGTCAAATAGCTTTACAGACCCAGATTCTGACTGAAAGATGTAATAAAATCTCTGGGAAAGGTGGTAAACAACAAAGAAGATTAAAAAATCTTTCATGGTTGCAAACACTTCTGTCTACATAAACATAACTATAATCTGTACAGATTATACATGGAATTTTATCCCACACTTGTAAGTGCTTAGGGTTGATAGTGATCTACTCAAGATGAAAGAATAATTTCTCAAATAACTGTTTTCTCAGTAAATAACTTCCTGGGACCAGAAAGAAATAACTAAGAAATAATGCTTTTAGGATGAATAAACTATTGTATAAACAATTGACAAAGATTGTATCTTTTGATAACAATCTTTTCCTGTCTCCACTGCAACAGAAGCAAAATTGACAAGCTTCATTGAGACATACTTTGTATTTTGTTGTGGCCATTGTGCACAATCTCTACACGCTGTTAAAATGCTTTGTCAAGGTTGAGCGAGGATAAGGACACCACTGAAGTTCTTAACATAGGTTGAGAATAGTATATAACCAACATCTTCTGGCAATGGCATTACACATGCAATGAAGAAACAGTGACTTGGGCACACCTTGGTAAGCAAATATATCCACAATCCTGTTATATGCGATAAGCAACTCATTGTAGAAGTTGGAATGATATTAGTGGTGGAAACTATGGTGACACTCCGGTGACCATAGCGGAAATAGCTTTCATGAGGTGGAAAATAATGTAAGCAACAGTGAACATTACGAGAATCATCCAATCTTAGAATCATAGAATAGTAGCATCAGTATCATAGAATGTGTTGGGTTGGAAGGTACCACTAACAGTCATCTAGTTCAACCCCCCTACAATAAGCAGAGACATCTCTACCTAGGTCAGGTTGCTCAGAGCCCTGTCAAGCCTGACCTGGAATGCCTCCAGGGATGGGGCCTCCACCACCTCCCTGGGCAACATGTTGCAGTGAGCAGCCAACCTTACATTAAAGAACTTTTTCCTAATCTCCAACAGAAATCTACCCTCTTCTAGCTTAAAACCATTACCCCTCAGCCTATCACTACAAACCCTCATGAATAGATCCTTCCCCACCTTCCTATAGACCCCTTTTGGGTACTGGAAGGTTGCTATAGGGACCCCCAGAGCCTTCTCTTCTCCAGGCTGAACAACCCCAACTTTCTTAGCCTGTCCTTTATCAACATCATCCTTGAAGCTGCCTTCATGGGAGCTGCCTGGTTACGTCTAGGTCTCCTATGACTCTTGCTGGTTTTGGTGACCACTCAGCCGCTGTGCAGTGCATGTAAGACATAAAGACCCATCTATCAGGAGTACAGTCACTGCCCACAGCTCACAGGTATGGGTCAACAGCAACGTATCACCGTATTCTTGACCTGGAGTGTGGACCACTCTTCCTACCACAGTTAGGAGTGCCTTAGAGATGCTGGTAGCAAAGAAAACAAGTACAGACAGAAAATTGGGCAAACAACCTGGCATCTTTCACTCACGTGAAACCATTATTTCAATCAACTACTTACTTTACTCCCTTTTTTCCGAAGTAGAGACTGCAGGGTGTAGCCTGAGATGTCCAGATTTTATTTCATAACTGTTCTGCTTTATATTTCATTTGGGTTAGCTTTATTATTTTTATGGTCTACCAAACGCATTGAAGGGCTATAACAATCATTTTCAATGTCTTCTGTTTATCCTTGAGGCAGTTTCCTCCTGCCTGTTTCTAAACTGCTTTGAGTAATGTGGTTATTAAAAAAAAAATAAATACATCTGTGTGAAATGCATCTAAATGTGATCCTCTCTGAAATGTCATTTGAATTCTATACTACATCCTTGGCTCAGAGGTTTGGGGATATTTTTTTAATCCCTCTGTCTAGTCTTTCAGTCACAGATGAACTTTCCAGGAATAAAACTTTCAAGAGTCTTACACATGATCCGATGAAATTCTGCAACAGAAATGACACAAACTTTTATCCACTTGCTAGAGTCGGATTATTTCAAGAAACATATTCTGCTCTAAGTACCATCGTGTTCCCCTACTGTATGTGTTTCTGAAATAGTCATGGCTTTCATCACTTCACATTTATGAGGCTTACGCTGTTTTTCTGTATGCTGTACTACAGCAAAGAGGACCTGTCAGCCTGAATTACGTTCATTCTCAGAGTCTTTATCAGGAAGGGACTAGGAGAAAGTCATCTTAAGAAATAACATTCTTTGCCTTCCCAGGTAACCACCTTTATTACATATTTAAAAAATAAAATCTTTGAGGATACCTACTTTGAGAGACATTCTGAAATTAGTAAAAAAGGGCAGAGAAAGCAGATCTTCATAGTTTCCCAACTACATCCACTAAATTTCATGACTGAAAGCTCTGATTTCAACCAAAAACAATACAAAAATAGAATAAAATACAGCCATCATTCATTCAGTGGAAAGACAGCAGTCCCAAAGAAAAGATTTCAGTTAGCTGACTGCCCCGTTTTAATTTTCTTCCTACAGCCCCTCATTTTACTGTGACCACGACTGTTGTACAACACATACCAAAAACCCTTTTCTGCAACCACTTTTAGGAAGTTAGGTTTCTGCAATCCCACCTTTCTAACAGTCTATTGTGTTGGCAGAGCTGCAATGCCCAGGACAACAGGACCTTGCATTCATCCTCCAGTGCTGGAATAGTCCAGCAAGTGGGCATCACAAGGAGATGGCTCTGGGCCAGAAGAAAGGGTCTGCAACTCAACACTGTCTTGCAAATACAGTGATGGTCTTGGTTTGGGCAGAAAGAGGGTGATATGAAGCAATAAGAGGGTAAAAAACTGTGCTGGAGAAGTGAATGGAGTTTTAGGTGGTCTAACTCAACATCTCCTCTATCTTATAACTCTACATACCTAGCAGCTAAAACTGTTTTACAGTGGAGGGTTAGTGAATTAATTTTCAACAACTTTTAAAAAAGAAAAAAAAAAATTAAGCTGCGTTACAGAAAGCATGCAGAGGTATCAGGAGATGATTCCCGTAGATATATCATAGATGTGCAGCTACTGAGGAAGTCTGGTTTACATGCTAGAGGAAGGAAGCTGCTGGTAGAAAAGATTGGGTACACTGGCAGTTTGCAGTTCTTTAGCAAACTTCACTTTCTGGTAACAGTTGCACAGAAAATCTTTTCCACTGTGGGATATTATCTGACAAAACAGTGTAGATATTGATGGAGAAGATGGTCTGTAACCAACCAGAAAGCATTTATCCATCTGCTGCTCACTGTTAATAAATATCTGATTATAATGGAGAAGGTCTAAAAATATTCCTAAATTTTCAATTAAATATCCCACTGCACAAGTCACAACACAAGATTTTCTTGGGACTCCTTCTTAACTTTTTTTTTCCCCCAGATGTAGAGAAATACTTCTTTTAAATTTTATTAATTGCCAAAATAGAAATAAAAAAGAAAATCTGACTGTCAGAGGCAAAGTTCATTAGCTTATCTGTAATCCTATTATGAATAACTGTTAATAACCCTTTACAACATAAAAATAAATTTTAAAAAAAAGTAATAGAGAAAAAGCTATGGGGTTAAGAAGGTCAACATGAAACTCCACATTGAAATGCTGCTCCAGTGTTTAGAGAAGAGCAAGCTGTGAACATATATTGCTTTTGGCTCACAGACTAATCGCAGAAGCAGAATGATCCCAGATAAAGCAGCACAGATTTTTAATTAAGCTCAGTGCATTGCTGGGACAAGGCTCTGGGAATTTAGTCATTTCTGTATGATTAATAAACAGCAAGTGAATGGCCAGAAGAGACCAACGGATCAATCAGTCTGACATCTTGCAAAACAAAACTCATGGGATTTCACCCACTTGTCCTGCTCCGCTTCCAGAAACACATTTAGTCTTGATCTGTGGATATCCAAAGATGGAAAATCTGTTGCCTCCTTTGGGAGCCTGTTTCACTGTTAAAAATATATGTCCTGCTGGCAATTTGAACACCCTTAGCTTTATCTTCCCATCTGTTGTTTCTTACTAATATTTTCCTTCCTGAGTTAAAGGACATTATGTATTTGGGGTTTTCTCCCCACTAAGCTAAGCAATACTGATAATCAAGTTTTCTTTCTCAGATTTCTTTTTGATAAGAGAGTCTATCAGGCACTTCTCACAGCCTCCAAAAGCTTCTATAGCTCATTTTATTCTGTCTCCAGAATTGTCCCAGGAGACTGGGATGTGGAGACCAGCCAGGTAGTGTTCCAAATATACATATTAGGTAAATCTTGACAAATTTCAGCTTCTTGTTGGAAGGATTTCTTCATTATCCCAAGACACAACAATGCTCTTTTTGAATACCCAGTATTATAAGTGTTACATTAACCATTTTACAATCTCTTATCCTTCTGATTTCATGTGGCTAAATGTTATATATCTGGCACTCGAAAGATTAATAACATTAAATATAATGCTGCATTATTTCAATTTAGCTAGTAATTTGAAGATGTAGTGAGGTGCATTTACCCATTTGCACTGCATTTGTGACATTCTACCACGTAATTATTCTAAAGAAAGTCAGTTCTGATTTAGACCTCTGCCTTGCACCTTGGCTGTTAACTTGAGTTGACTGATCACATCACCTTCCTCGAGCATAAGAGGCTGCTTAACAGAGGCTGTACTTTCTGATTTAGAGTTGACTTCTGTCACCGCAATCACAATTCTTGTTGTAAGAGGCAAACCGTAGCTCGCAGTCATGCTGACGGTGGATGGAATCATGTTACCTTTTGTGCATACTCACACCAGAGTTGAAATACTCCCTGGTTACAAATGTGATTGATAGCTGAACCAGAGAGGTCCCACAGAGCCTCTTTCTTGCCCTATTCTGATCTTCCAGAGATGGCCTCCATTGCCATAGGAAAAGCATTGTTCTCACTATTGCTCTGTCACGGTCTGGATAATAATTAGGGGTAACATTTTAGACAAATGCCTTCTGTCTGCCCGTATTTTGTGAAAATTAGGCAATTGGAATCTGATTCTTTCTGCTCTGCAATTTTCTCACTGGGTTCATCAAATCCCATTGTGTCCTCACTGAAGAGGACACTTCTCTTTTAAGCACTGTGAGTGCACGCCAAAAAGGTGACAGTCAGGGAGGATCAGAAGGAACAATACCCACAGTCTTGTTAACTGTCTGTATGGAGGAAAAATAATAAACAGAAGTTTCATAATATGAGAGAGACAGTTTATCTGTAGAAAACCATTTTGAAGACTTAGAGTCAAGGTGAAGTTACTGAAATGGGCAGGCAGTTATGTCATCC